>MU740092.1:0-25591 GCA_026770625.1 Nicotiana glauca
GTGTTACCTCCCCGGACGCCAATTCCGGTTTCCATGACAGATGTGACCCCGTTCAAGTCGAACGCCATACCTTGGTACTACACAGCTAAGGCTAGAAGGAAAGGAAAAACATATACTAGAGAAGCAATCGCCGCGTAGGGCATGACCGGGACAGGCAGGGTATACACCCCAGAACATTTGGCCGAGTCCAGCAAGCAAGCCTCTGGACGAACTGTCGAAACTGGGCCCGATGACCTTTGGAGGAAGATACAGGCCAAAGAGTACTCAATCGTTGAGCAACTGAATAAAACACCAGTACAAATTTCTATTCCGACTCTACTGCAAAGCTATGAGGCACATAAAAATGCCTTAATGAAAATATTGAGTGAAACTTATGTTCCCAGCAACATAACATGAGGTGAAATGGGAAATATGGTGGAAAGACACAAGATCACCTTCCACGAGGACGAGTTACCACCAGAAGGGCTTAGTCGCAACAAGGCATTGCACATCATTGCGCAATGCGAGGATTATTTTATCACCAGGATCTTAGTCGACGGGGGATCCAGCCTTAACATCTGTCCGTTAATAACTCTCAGGACATTGGGAAAAGGACTACATGAGATCAAAGACGAAGCTATCAGTGTTAAAGCTTTTGATGGATCTTAGATATCCACCATCGGAGAAATTAGCCTGTGCCTATAGATGGAACCTACTTGGATCGATATTGATTTCCAAGTGATAGACGTGCCAGCATCCTCCAACTTGTTGCTGGGACGACCTTGGATCCACACCGCTGGGGCTGTGGCATCAACTTTGCATCAAGCTGTAAAATTTGAATGGAATCATCAGGAAGTGATCATCCATGGCGACAGTAGCAACCCTATATACAACCGCCAAACCATCCCGATGATCATAGGTAGAAGGAGAATAGGTGGAGAAACATACCACTATATTGAGCGGGTCAACGCCATAGACAAGGACAAGTGGTGGGATAACAAAATTGAGAGCATTCTTAATTGGAGCGGATACAAGCCCGGAAAGGGACTTGGCAAAAATCTCCAGGGCATCACCCAGCCTATCAAGTTGAAGAAGCATGGAACCACCTTCGGCCCGGGGTATGAGTACACCTGGGAGGAGTTTAATCATTGGTCACCACCATGGCGCAGTCCCTACTATCCGTTGGAACATCCCATACCCCAGTTGGAGCAGACTTTTCAGTCGGCCGGCGTTATATATGGATCAGAGGAGGACGAGGCACTGGCAGCAATGAAGAACCTATTTCTGGAGGATGATATGGATTGTTGTGTTATCTTCGAGGAGGAGGGGGAAGAAGGCCCTTCCATTCAAGCTGTGAACCGAGGAGAATGCCTAACCAATTGGTCAGTCAGGACCACCAGTGCTCGGAGAGCTTTGGGGTAGCAAGGCTAAACGACGGACTATGCATCGCATTTTACTTTTTAGTTGATTTTACTTTCCTGCATGTCTTTACTTTTGAAAAGAGCTCCGGTGTTTAGAATAGTTATGAATTTAATCAAAAGCATTTACCAAGTTTATTTTTTATCTCGCTCTTATTACTTTCTCTATCATTTACTTTATTTTACACAATATTACTATTACATATCTTGATGATTAACCAACGACTGTGACTTGCAACGAGGCAATGAAACAAACTGACGTAGATTCAGAAGAGGACGAAATACCAGAAGAGGTTGTCAGGGAGGTCGAGAATTTTGAGAACAGGCCTAAGTCCAATTTGGGCGAGACTGAGGTTGTTAATCTGGGAGACGCAGAGAATGTCAAAAAAACACGTATCAGCGTACATTTGTCACTGCCAGAAAAGAAAGAGTATACAGAGTTCTTAAAAGAGTATGAGGACATCTTTGTATGGTCCTATGATGACATGACCGGTCTCAGCACATCCATTGTGGCTTACAAGTTGCCAACAGATCTGGCGTGCCCGCCAGTAAAATAGAAGCTCAGAAAATTCAAGTCAGACATGAGTCTGAAAATCAAAGAAGAGGTTACCAAGCTAGTCAAAGCCAGGGTTCTCAGAGTGGTAGGGTATCCGACATGGTTAGCCAACATCGTGCCAGTACCAAAAAAGGACAGGAAAGTTAGAGTATGTGTCAACTACCGGGATCTCAACCGGGCCAGTCCTAAGGACGAATTCCCTTTGCCAAATATACACATATTGATTGACAACTGCGCCAAACATGAGCTGCAGTCGTTCATCGATTGTTTTGCTGGGTACCACCAGATATGGACAGATGAAGAAGATGCAGAGAAAACGACGTTCATCACGCCGTGGGGAATGTACTGTTACAGAATGATGCCGTTCGGTTTAAAGAATACCGGTTCTACCTACATGAGGGCCGTGACCACTATCTTTCATGACATGATACATAAAGAAATCGAAGTGTATATGGATGACATCATCATCAAGTCCAGGAAAGCTACAGATCATATAGAAGATTTGAGAAAATTCTTCAACAGATTAAGGAGATACAACTTGAAATTGAATCCAGCCAAGTGTGCATTCGGGGTTCCTGCCGGAAAGTTATTGGGTTTCATTGTGAGTCGCCGGGGAATAGAATTGGATCCGTCAAAGGTCAAAGCCATTCAAGAGTTGCCACCACCAAAGAACAAGAAGGATGTAATGAGTTTTCTGGGAAGACTCAACTATATCAGCCGATTCATAGCTCAGTCCACTGTCATTTGTGAACCCATCTTCAAGATGCTAAAGAAAGATGCCGCCACTAAATGGACTGATGATTGTCAAAAGGCTTTTGACAGAATCAAGGAATATTTGTCAACGCCGCCAGTCTTGGTTCCACCCGAGCCAGGGAGACCCCTATTGCTTTATCTCGCAGTATTGGATGGAGCATTTGGGTGTGTTTTGGGACAACATGATGAAACTGGAAGAAAGGAGCAAGCCATCTATTACCTCAGCAAGAAGTTTACCCCGTACGAGGCTCGGTATTCCTTATTAGAACGCACATGTTGTGCTCTGACCTGGGTAGCTCAAAAGTTGAGGCATTACTTCTGTGCCTACACAACTTATCTCATATCCAGAATGGACCCATTGAAATATATCTTTCAGAAGCCCATGCCTACCGGCAAGCTCGCCAAATGGCAAATCCTGTTAAGCGAGTTCGACATTGTTTATGTTACCTAGAAGGCAGTCAAAGGACAAGCTTTGGCAGATCACCTCGCCGAGAATCCTGTAGGAGGAGAATACGAACCTCTAAAGACGTATTTTCCTGATGAAGAGGTAGCTTTCATAGGAGAAGACATTGCAGAATCCTATGATGGTTGGAGAATGTTCTTCGACGGAGCCGCAAATTTCAAAGGAGTCGGTATAGGAGCGGTCCTGGTATCAGAAACCGGTCAGCATTACCCAGTATCCGCCAAGCTCAGATTCCCGTGCACCAACAACATGGCCGAATACGAAGCCTGCATCTTAGGGCTCAAACTGGCGATTGACATGAACATTCAGGAACTATTAGTGATCGGAGACTCGGACCTACTCATACATCAGGTTCGAGAAGAATGGGCAACCAAGAATTCCAAGATACTCCCTTATCTACATCATATACAGGAGTTGAGGAAGAGATTTAGAAAGACGGAATTCCAGCACGTTCCCAGAATACAAAATGAGTTCGCTGATGCCCTAGACACTTTATCGTCCATGATCCAGCATCCAGACACAAACTTTATTGATCCCATCCAGGTCAAGATTCACGACCAACCAGCTTATTGTGCTCATGTCGAGGAAGAAGCCGACGGGAAGCCTTGGTTCCATGATATCAGAGAATACTTGACAACAGGAGAATACCCAGAACTCGCCAATGCTACTCAGAAACGCACGCTCCGGAGATTATCCAACAACTTCTTTCACAGCGGAGGAATCCTATATAGGAGGACTCCCGATTTGGGATTATTAAGATGTGTCGAGGCGAGAGAAGCAACCTAACTACTGGAGGAAGTGCACGCAGGGACCTGCGGACCGCACATGAATGGTTTCATTTTGGCAAAGAAGATACTCCGGGCAAGGTATTTTTGGATGACTATGGAAACAGACTGCATGTCTGGAGATGCCACCGTTGTCAGATACATGCAGATATGATAAAGGTACCTCTGAACGAGCTTACTGCAACAAGCTCACCATGGCCGTTTTCCGCTTGGGGAATGGATGTTATTGGACCAATCGAACCAGCCACATCAAATGGGCACAGGTTCATCTTAGTGGCAATTGATTACTTTACCAAATGGGTTGAAGCAGCATCCTACAAAGCAGTGACCAAGAAAGTTGTAGCAGATTTTGTCCGCGACCGTATGGTCTGTCGGTTCAGGATGCTAGAATCAATCATCACTGACAATGGTTCTAATCTCAACAGTGATCTGATAAAAGCAATGTGTGAAACATTCAAGATTAAACACAAGAACTCTATGGCTTACAGACCGCAAATGAATGGGGCTGTAGAAGCAGCCAATAAAAACATCAAGAAGATACTGAGAAAGATGATTGAAAGACACAAGCAGTGGCACGAGAAATTGTCATTCGCCTTATTGGGTTATCTTACCACGGTCCGCACATCAATTGGGGCCACTCCCTACATGCTGGTTTATGGTACAGAGGCAGTCATTCCCGCCGAAGTAGAAATCCCCTCCTTGAGGGTCATATAGGAAGTAGAGCTAGGTGATGCAGAATGGGTAAAAAGTCACTACGTGCAATTAACCCTTATAAACGGAAAGAGAATGAATGCAGTTTCCCACAGTCAGTTATATCAGAATAGAATGTCCAGAGCTTTCAACAAAAGAGTCAAACCAAGGAAGTTTACACCGGGACAGCTGGTATTGAAGAAAATATTTCCACATCAAGATGAAGCCAAAGGGAAGTTCTCTCCCAATTGGCAGGGTCCGTACATGGTTCACCGGGTTCTAACTGGAGGAGCCCTTATTCTCACAGAAATGGACGGAGAAGTCTGGCCGAAGCCGATCAACTCAGACACAGTAAAAAGATTCTACATTTGATCACATATTTCTTCGTCATGATGTAATTTGAACTACGCCTGACCTGATTCCCGTTTAAGAGGGGATACGTAGGCAGCCCTATGGGTTCGGTCACATTTTAATAAAAATTCTCTTCCCCGATATTGGAACTGGGGCAGAATTTTGAGGAGGACCCTCAAAATTTCGAAGTTAATTTATCAGTCCCTTTATCAGCGCCGACTCAGTAAACTGGGGCTGAATTTTGTGGACCCTCAAAATTCTGGAATCGATCCGCGTTCAGTTATTCAGCACAGCCATCGACAGCACCAGCCCAGTAAACTGGGGCAAAATTTTGAGGAGGACCCTCAAAATTTCGGAACAAGCGAGGTTGCCGTGTCTTAAACCACGTTGCAGTTGTTGGTTCGTCCAAAATAAAACCGTTTTTCAAATTTATATTTACATTGTATTTACTAAATCATGCATAAATATCATTCGCATCGCTTTTGTTTAGCAACGCTACCCCCAATGATACGTGACATCAAGGGCCAGGGGATACGAACTAAACTTTCCCCTCTACAGAACTCACGATTTTTCTTTGAATGCATGCACCCCAGGTCACAAATTATTGAATACATTCACATACTCGTGCTCTTCAGGAGTGAGGAACAATCGCGCATTAGCAAAGTTACTATCTACACCTAACATCCCCAACTGCCACGATATCACAATCAGCTGTCAGCTAAGAAAATTTCATTACTATTCACTCTTTAGATTTTCTGCATTCTTGCACAAGGCTACTTATCTGCCTTTCGAGACTAAGTTCTGTCTCCATCTGCATCCTGTATAAGGCTACTTATCTGCCTTTCGAGACTAAGCTCTGTCTCCATCTGCATTTTGCATAAGGCTATTTTCTTCCTTCCGAGGTTAAACTCTACCTCCATCCTATATAAGGCTACCTATCTGCCTTTCGAGGCTAAGCTCTGTCTCCATCTGCATTTTGCATAAGGCTATTTTCTGTCTTCCGAGGTTAAGCTCTACCTCCATCCTGCATAAGGCTACTTATCTGCCTTTCGAGACTAAGCTTTGTCTCCAACTGCATTTTGCATAAGGCTATTTTCTGCCTTCCGAGGTTAAGCTCTACCTCCATCATGCATAAGGCTACCTATCTGCCTTTTGAGGCTAAGCTCTGTCTCCATCTGTATTTTGCATAAGGCTATTTTCTGCATTCTGAGGTTAAGCTCTACCTCCATCCTGCATAAGGCTACCTATCTGCCTTTCGAGGCTAAGCTCTGTCTCCATCTGCATTTTTTGCATAAGACTATTTTCTGCCTTCCGAGGTTAAGCTCTACCTCCATCCTGCATAAAGCTACCTATCTGCCTTTCGAGACTAAGCTCTGTCTCCATCTGCATTGCATAAGGCTATATTTCTGCCTTCCGAGGTTAAGCTCTACCTCCATCCTGCATAAGGCTACTTATCTGCCATTCGAGACTAAGCTCTGTCTCCTGCATGGCTGAAATATCGCCACTTTTATTCTTCGAACGACTGAAATATCGCCACCTGCAATTTAAATTCTCGCTCTGGCTGAAAAATCGCCATTCTTTGCATTCATTTGGCTGAAAGATTGCCACCTTCTCATGGGCTGAAAGATCACCAACCTATTCAAAGGCGTCATAGTTCGGAGGCACCATCTGCATAGCCCGAGAACGTCATTTCATGGCCTGCGAATCTTTACTTTATGCTCTTCATGGCCCGGGACATCATAGTTTGAGGATGTTATCCTAACCGTCCAAAGGCAGCATTCATGGTCCAAACGGGAACTTGCATAATGTTTAAATTATGCACAATATGTGCATCTGCTCATCTACAGGTACATCGACTAGCGAACGACCATCTCAGCAGGAGCGATCCCGCACCGATTTTCCTCCACCCGTTTGATTCTAAATGTCTCTTCAAACTTAACCAACGTGTCCGTCTTTTCGAGTCTCCATCGACAAATTTCGTCAATGGTTCCCGAACTACATATGACCTGATTCCTGTAAAACCAGGGATATGTAGGAAGCTCAGAAACCAGAGCGCGGTCGGAACTCTTTTTGGGTCTAGAGCAGAGTACTGTGCTTTTAAACGTCTTCTGTGAATGTGTTTAATACTAATGCATTTACTCCTCTTTCTCTGGTGCTATACGTTTTCTACCCTACCTGTCGAAAATTGTTCTCCTGTTCGCAGAGTACTGCATACGTATATGGTCTTAACTGTGTTTGAAAAAAAACTATTTCTTCTATTCCTAAATGATACGTATTTTACTGCTTCACCTTCAGTTTTTCCAACTCTCCTGCCAAATTCTGCCCAAACTTTCAGCTTCTATGCTAATCTATTTTCGAATATTCCACTCCCTTAGACCTTAAATGTGATTGAGGCGTGCTAATTGTATGTCTATTCGTGGAGGGGTATTTGAGACTTTTACATGCCTTTATGTGATCCCTTATATGAAGTCCTACTTGCTTTTGTATGTCGCTTAGTATTTTTGCCTTTAGACCTAAGGGTTCAACCTAGTCCTCACCTTATAGGAACAATGGTCCTAAAACACCCTCTAGGACCAATAGGATGGGACGGGTAATAGCACGCAATAAGCACTCGTGACCAATCCACACGTTTAAATACCTTAACAGGGTGGGAAGGGTAGAATATGGAGATGATGACCGGTGCGCTAATATCTCGTGCGACCCCTCTTTTGAGGAGCGATTGCTGGGTATTGCATTGATGTGATCCATATTGTATTTAAATCTAGGACCCTCTTTCTTTTCTTTATTTGTGCATAATGTTTTTCTTAAAATTATGTTTCCTTCCAATTAATCCTTCTTTTAATCATTTATGTCATTTTTTTTCTAAAACTTTCAAACTTATCTGTAATTGCTATGTGCAAACCTTACGTGTTCCCTTTCTTNCATACTCCGTAACCCGATTCCTCAAAAGGGAATAAGAGTTGTTTTGTCCATAATGTCGTAAACCTGATTTCTTTCTTTTTCAAAGAAGGGGGAAAAAGGGGGGCGTCGACAATCCTCTCCCACTTCCACCCGGGGAGCTCAATCCTCTGAAACAAACCACCGGGCCTCTGATGCTCATACTTGACCTGCTGACAGTTCAAACACCGAGCCACGTAATCCTTCTTCATCCTACGCCACCAATAATACTGTCGCAAGTCCTGATACATCTTCGCGGCGCCCGGGTGAATAGAATATCGAGAACTATGGGCCTCCGCTAAGATCAACTCTCGAATCCCATGAACATTGGGCAAACAAACTCGCCCTTATAATCTCAAAATACCATTATCATCTAAGGTCACCTTTGTGGAACCTCCACGTTGCACCGTGTCTCTCAGGTCACATAAATGGGGATCATCAAAATGCCGATCACGGATACGCTCTAATAGAGAAGAACGAGCGACCGTGCAAGCCAACACCCTACTGGGCTCAAGAATATCTAATCTCACCAGTCGATTGGCCAAATCCTGAACATCTAAAGCAAGCGGTCTCTGGCTGACTGGAATATGAGCAAGACTACCCATGCTGGCGGACTTCCTACTCAATGCATCGTCCACCACATTGGCTTACCCGGGTGATATAAGATAGTAACATCATAATCTTTCAATAACTCTAGCCATCTCCTCTGCCTCACATTCAACTCCTTCTACTTGAATAGGTACCGAAGGCTCTTGTGATCCGTGTACACCTCACACGTCACACCATATAGGTAATGCCTCCAAATCTTCAAAGCATGAACAACCGCTGCCAACTCTAAATTATGAACTGGATAATTCTTCTAATGGATCTTCAATTGCCCTGAAGCATAGGCAATGAATTTGTCATCATGCGTAAATACTGCACCAAGCCCAATACGGGAAGCATCACAATAGACTGTGTAAGGCCCTGAACCCATGGGCAAAACCAACACAGGTGTCGTAGTCAGAGCTGTCTCTTCTGAAAGCTCGCCTCACACTCATGTGACCATCTGAACTGGGCACCCTTCTGGGTTAATCTGGTCATCGGGGCTGCAATAGAAGAAAATCCCTCTACGAACCGATGGTAATAACCTGCCAACCCCAAGAAACTCTGAATCTCGGTCACTGAAGCTGGTCGAGGCCAATTCTTGACTGCCTCAATCTTCTTAGGGTCCACCTGAATACCCTCTGCTGATACAATATGACCCAAAAATGCAACCGAACTCAACCAGAACTCTCACTTCGAAAACTTAGCATAATCCTTCAGAGTCTGAAGAACCACTCTAAGGTGCTGCTCGTGCTCTTCCTTGCTGCGGGAGTATACCAGAATATCATCAATAAAGACTATCACGAATAAGTCTAGATATGGCCTGAAAACTCGGTTCATAAACTCCATAAATGCTGCTAGGGCATTGGTTAACCCGAATGACATGACTAAAAACTCATATTGCCCATACCGAGTGCGGAACACTGTCTTAGGGACATCAGATGCCCTAATCTTTGGCTGATGGTAGCCAGATATCAAGTCTATCTTTGAAAACACCTTTGCTCCCTGAAGCTGGCCAAACAAATCATGAATCCTCGGCAATGGGTACTTGTTCTTTATCGTCACTTTGTCCAATTGTCGGTAATCAATACACATTCGCATCAAACCATCCTTCTTCTTCACAAATAACACCGGTGCACCCCAAGGAGAAACACTTGGCCTGATAAAACCCTTCTCTAGTAAATCCTGCAACTGGTCCTTTAACTCCTTCAACTCTGGAGAGGCCATGCGATACGGAGGAATAGAAATGAGTTGCGTGCCCGGAGCCAGATCAATACAGAAATCAATATCCCTATCGGGTAGCATACCCGGCAGGTCTGAAGGGAAAACCTCGGGGAACTCCCGAACAATAGGAATAAAGTCAATAGAAGGAACCTCTGTGCTGGAGTCGCGAACATATGCCGGATAAGCTAAACACCCCTTCTCGACCATGCGTTGAGCCTTAACATATGAAATAACACTGCAGGTGGCATGACCTGGGGTCCCTATCCACTCTAGTCGGGGCAATTCTGGCAAAGCCAAGGTCACGGTCTTGGCGTGTCAATCTAAGATAGCATAATACAGGGATAACCAATCTATCCCTAATATAACATCGAAATCCACCATGTCTAAAAGCAGTAAATCAACACGGGTCTCAAGACCCTCAAACACAACCACACAAGAACAATGCACCCGGTCGACTACTATGGAGTCACCCACAGGTGTAGATACATAAACGGGAATGTCCAAAGCATAACTAGACATAGCCAGGCAGGGTGCAAAATAGGACGACACATATGAATATGTAGACCCAGGGTCAAATAGAACTGACGCATCTCTATCACAAACCATAATAGTACCTGTAATAACAGCATCTGACGACTCGGCCTCTGGTCTGGCTGGCAAAGCATAAAATCGGGGCTCAGCCCCACCTCCCTGAACTATGTCTCTGGGACGATCGTCTACTGGCTGACCTCTACCTCTGGCGATCTGGCCTCCGTCTCTACGGTCTCGACCTCCACCTTTATGATCCCTACCCCCGCTCCTGGCTGGCTGGGCAGGCTGTGGGTCAACTGGTGCCTGAATCATGGGGCGAGGACCCTACTTCTGCGACTGTGTAGCCCTTAATCTTGGTCAAGCTCTCCTCATGTTACCATATTCACCACTCATAACATCCCTCTGTACGATGAGGTTGGCCCTGAATGCCCGAATGACCTCCACGAAAACTCTGAAGAGGCTGTGCACTGATGGGAGCTGGCGGTGTACTGAGTGACTGCTGATCGGAATACTGCCCACGAAAACCACAATCACCTGGGACACCCTGCGAAGCCTGGAGGGCTGACTGGAAGGGCCTGGAAGACTGACCCCTATCATAAGAATCCCTGCCTCTAGATGAGGCACTACTTAATCGACCTGAGTGGTGGGGTCTCTTGTCTCCCCTATGACCACCCCCTGTGGCAGAACCATCTCGATCCTCCGGGCCACATTGGCTGCCTCCTAAAAAGTAATGTCACTACCCGCCTCTCTGGCCATCTGAAGACGAATAGGCTGGATCAAACCATCAATAAATCTCCTCACCCTCTCCCTATCAGTGGGGAGTATTACAAGGGCATGGAGAGCTAGATCGATAAATCGGGTCTCATACTGAGTGACCGTCATAGACCCCTGCTGAAGGCACTCAAACTACCTCCGATAAGCATCTCTCTAAGTAACGGGAAGAAACTTCTCCAGAAACAACTCTAAAAATTGATCCCAAGTCAAAGGCACAACCCTGCTGGTCTGGTCGAATAGTAATCCCTCCACCAAGTCTTGGAGGATCCAGATAGGCGAAAAGTCGCAAAATCAACTCCATTGGACTCTACAATGCCCATGTTCCGAAGAACCTCGTGGCAGCTATATAAGAAATCTTGGGGGTCCTCAGAAGAAGCTACGCTGAATGTAGCAGTGAAGAGCTTGGTGAACCTGTCCAGCCTCTACAAGGCTTCTACGGACATAGCTTGTCCATCACCGGCCTGTGCAACTACCCCCGGCTGAATTGCCACAACTATCTGAACCGATGGAATCTGAGTCTGAGGAGCTACCTGCTCCGGAGTACGTGCAGCAGGAGTTTGGGGCCCTCCTTCAGCCCGGGAAGTGGCTGGTGCTGTAGGAAGCAATCCTGCTCGGGTGACACTCTCCATGAGGCCAACTAGCCGGACCAATGCGTTTTAAATAACTAGGGTAGTAATAAACCCCTCTGGGACCTGAGCTGGGCCCACCGGAACTGTCTGTGCTGGGGCTGGAACCTCCTCGTCAAGGCCAACTTGAGGGTCCGCAACTGGTGTTGCTGCTGGTGGCTGGGCCCTGCCCCTACATCGGCCCCTAGCATGGCCACGTCCTCTGCCCCTAGCGGGAGATTCCTGGGGCTCAGACTGATGATCGGTGGATGAGGAAGCGCGTTTTCTCGCCATTTGCGAAATATCATATAGAAATTCAATTAGCATTTGAGAAACCAAATCGCATGACAAGAAAGAACAAATGAGAGATTTTTCCTAACTAAATAGACTCTGGGGAACAAGTACATACGTCTCCATACCTACCCCTCAGACTCTACTAAGTTTGTCCGTGAGTTGTGAGACCTATGTAACCTAGTGCTCTTATACCAAATTGTCACGACCCGGATTTCCCACCATCAGAGTCGTGATGACGCCTACTCGTGGTAGCTAGGCAAGCCAACTTAATTACCTTTTCCATTCTAAGCAATTATTTTTAACAGTTTATAACATCAATATAGAACATTAAATCTAATAAGAACAATAGCGGAAGTCTGTCTGATAAATACGAATCAAAATGAGGAACAGTCAAATATAGCCTCTACCCAAGATTTGATGTCACATAACTCACAAACTACTAAAGAAATACTAAATACAATGGTCTAAAAGAAACATATAAGCTGTCTGTCTCGAAAACAATGAGGCAACAGTCTAAAAGAGAACATAAAGAAGAGATGCAGGGCCTGCGGACGCCTGCAAGGCTACCTCAGTCTCGTGGAATATGAAAGCTTGCTCCCGCACTACCGCTGCTGCTGCTAAAAACCTGGACCTGTGCAAAAATGCACAGATGTGTAGCATCAGCACAACCGATCCCATGTGCTGGTAAGTGTCTATCCTAATCCCGGCGAATTAGTGAAGAGGCTAGACCGGATACCACATAAACCTATGCAGTTATAAATATACCGCGGAAATGAAATACCAAACAGCTAGTAATATGGGAAGGGGGACATTCTACGGGGAGATAACAATAATAACAGAAATCCTGAGTAACAACTAAAGCAGCTTAGATTCACAATGAACAAGGAAATCAATACTCAATGTAAACACATGGTATCAACAACTGTTGTAGCGTGCAACCCGCTCTGTAACTACCATTATTGCGGCGTGAAACCCGCTCCACAAATACCTCTGTTGCGGCATGCAACCCGACCCATATCATTTATCATGTATCATTGTTGCGGCGCGTAACCCGACCCTCATATATTATTGTTGCGGCGTGCAACCCGATCCTCAATATCATTTAGAAGTTTGACTCCCCAAACAACAGTCACAATTAAGGGGCATAACTATAAACAAATGTTTGACAAAATCCCGGTAAGGGAAAGAATCCAACCAATTCAACTAAACGTCCCGGCAAGGGAATAATCAACAACGCTTTCTCTTTCTTACTTTTCTTATCTTAATATTCACTCTACTATTTTGAGCCAACGCTCCAAAGAATCAAATAATCATATCACCGTTCACAGGTTATTCACAACATATAGAAATCCTCCAATAAACCAGGATTTCACAACCAATTCATGACAATCACATTATAAGGACTCATGGTCATGCTAGATACTAATGTATAGATACTCGTCACCATGCCTATACATCGTCCTCGATCACATAGTAATTAGCAACAAGGCTCAACTCCTATTCCCTCAAGCTAGTGTTAAACCAAACATTTACCTCGGTCTAAAGAATAACAATCAACCCTCAAATACCGCCTTTCCTCTACATTTCGCCTCCGAAACAGTGATATCTAGGCATAATTAATTCAATAATATCAATAAAGACTCAATGACAACATCCTATAGCCTAGATATGAATTTTCTAGCGTTATTCCAAAAATACCAAAATTAGAAACCGGGCCCAAATGGTCCAAACTCGAGGCTCGAACCAAAACACAATCACTCATAACCCCACGAGTCCAAGTATATAATTTATTTTAAGATTCGACCCCAAATTGAGGTTGAATCACCTAAAATTCTCAAAACTCGAACTCTACCCAAAAACCCATAATTTCTACTTTGATTTCATAATTTAGGGCTAGGATTTTAGTAATTAATGAAGGAAATTGAAGAAAACAAATTAAACAATGCGTACACAAGAAGTTTTGATGAAGAAATGCTCTAAAATTCGCCCTTGGACTTTGGAGAAGGAAGAGTTAGTGAAGTGTTATGTTTTTCCCGTCACTGGTTCTGTTTTTGACTTAAAAATTCGCTGGGCAGAATTCCCCTTCGCGTTCGTAGGACTGGGGCCGCGTTCACGAAGGGTAAACTGGGTAAGCCAGTGCGATCGCGTGGAGACTAATGCGTACGCGTAGAAGAAAATTGCTGGGGTCCAGGAAGTTATTATACGCGAACGCATGAAGGGCTATGCGAACGCCTTGAAGAAGCTGGTAAAGCTACGCGTTCGCGATGGAGATGATGCGAACGCGAAGGAGGGGAAATTAGAACTACGCGAACGCGTAGGAGGGGAACACCAAGGCACTGCGAACGTGAGCCCGGGGCCGCGTTCGCGAAGAGCAAAATGTCTTGTAAAAAAATGCAGCAAATCTGATCCTTTCCTAAGTGTAAAAACACCTCGAACCACCTCCAATTCACTCCCGAGCCGTCGGGGATCCTCACCAAACACACACACAAACTCAATAACACCCTATGAACTTACTAGAGCGATCAAACTGCCAAAATAACATAAAAATCATTGAATCAAGCCTCAAAACTCATGATTTTTCTTCTAAACTTCATAAACTTTCAAACTTGGAACTTATAGTCCGAAACACGTCAAACGACGTCCGATTTTGACCAAATTTCACAGAAAGCGCTTAAACCATATTTAAGACTTGTACCGGACGTCGGAACCAAAATACGAGCCCGATACCACAGTCTTTTAATCAATTTTTATTTCCATTTTCCTTAACAATTTCAGAAAAATAATTTAACATAAAAATTCTTTTACTCGGGTTCTAGACCTCGGATTTTGACTCCGGACACATGCCCGAGTCCCATATTTTTACGGACCCTATGGGACAGTCCAATCTCGGGTCCGGATCTGTTTACCAAAAGTGTTGACCGAAGTTAACTTTAATCATATTAATATTAACATTCTTCAAATTTTTCACAGATTTTACGTATTTCAACATAAAAAGCTTTTCCGACTATGTGTGCGGACTGCGCACGCAAATCGAGGTAAGTAAAAACAAGGTTTTCAAGGCCTCGGAAGCACGGAACGGATGAGGAAACAGGTGATGACCCTTTGGATCGTCACAATTTGAAACATAAATGCGGAAAGCTAGAGCTAACACAAACATAATCTTTCTTGAACGTATCTTCATTAAGGAAGAACCTCTTAGCCCATTACATTTATTTACTTTCAAATTTCCATAATGCTGTTACTGGCTTTTGGTCAGATAGACTGGTTGCACAGGTATCTACCTGATAGCTCTTAAAAAGCTCTATAAACTTTCTACTGCAAATAACGGAATCTATCTTAGATAGTCTTTCCATTTCCTGAAAATCTTTGTATTTAAATTTATCCGTCTCAAACTCCACTTCTACAACATGTGGTAGATCCAGGAACCGTTTAAAAGTTCTCCAGTATTTCTTTTTTGCTTGCCGCCGATAAGGTAAAAAGCTTCTGCCTTGTTCAAGATCACTGTTGAGATTAATATCAGCCATTAGTATCCAAGGGTCGGTGCATTTATGTAAATCTGGATTGTCTCGATAAAATTGAAAGCCATGTTTCGAATGCCGTACACGCTATAAAATTTGGATTTGACACTTGGATTAGTGATTAAACCAAATGTTGCACTTACACATAAATCTTTCCTGCTCCCACTTTGTAGACATTGGCCGATACATTTGAGATATTGTTTATCCCACAACAAAACTATACCGGCGCCTACACTTAGGGACATAACTTCAAATCTTGTGTTGTCCTATGATTGAGTCTCACTTGTCTCTTGTAGAATAATTATATGTGGAGAAAATTGGAACAACACAATTCTTATAGCCAAACTTTTGTCCTTTCTTTCTTCCTCTCTTTCTTCTTTCTTCACTATGTTTAGACCTCTTCTTCTTTTCTTAACTATGTTTAGACCTTTATTCTTTTGGGCAGATGTGTGTTGCTCCTCATCACTTTCTTCCTCGCTTTCTTTATTATGTTTGCCAGACCTCTTCTTTTAGGCAAATGTATTTTTTTCCTCATCACTTTTTGAATGTTTTTTGTCCTCATTACTTTTTGAACATTTAGCAAATAAAGCAAAGAACAATTATATATGAGTGGTTAAGGATAAAGATTTGCATAAAAAGTTGGATTTTTTGGGGTTAGATTTCTAAAAGTTTAAAATGACTATCTCGGTTAATAGAAATTAAAAGAAAAGTGGAGAAGTAGTGTTGAGCTGTTTTCCCCAGAAATGATCAGTTCCGTGAATAGCAATGCATTAAATATAGCAGCTGAAAGGCAAAAGGATCAAAAATACTCATACAGACAGACATAAACTGCTAACCTTAGTGTCCATACAACTCTACACTCTCATGCTCTTCAATATACACCAATTGAATATTTGTATATTTATTAATGTCTAGATAAATTATGTAGGGTACCGGAGAAAATATTTATTTATGTTGAACTTTTTGGGGTTATGTAGACTAATGATCTCACCCTTTTTATTCCTGTATTGCATTTGACTTATTTGATTTTATTGACGAAGTGAATATGTGTGCTAGTTTTCCTCCCTTATGAGTTATGATTTTATCAGACAAGCAAGCACGTTATTGCCGTAGTCTGTAGGTTGCGGAAAGCTACTTTCATTTGAATTTTGGCAAGTACTAAATTTAGAGATTGACTTCCATTTCATAAGACAAAAAATTTAGTAGGGGCTAATCAAGTGGGAACCAAAGAACAATTGGCAGATGTGCTAACTAAAGGACTGCCTAGAGCTCAACATGAGTACTTAGTGTCCAAACTAGGTTTACTTGATATTGTCATAACATCTTTCATTAAAGGACCAACCACACAGAGATTGATTTCCATTCCATATACTCTACTGCCTACATGAGTTTATTATATACACTATGATCACTTAAAATATTATATTAACATATGTATAAACATATAAACGAGTAACATAACAGAAAAAGGATACTTTCAGATACTGCTTTTCAGATAAAAACCCACCTCCATGCCTGAAGAGGTGCACCAATTTAGAGAGAGAAAAAACTTATATATAGAGAGAGGGATCTGCCTCTGCTTACTAGCTTGGTTTTTTTGGATTTTCTGGTGTACACTTTCATTGTTGGCAAACTCTATAAGCAAATAAAGCAAAGAACAATTATATATGAGTGGTTAAGGATAAAGATTTGCATGAAAATTTGGATTTTTTGGGGTTAGATTTCTAAAAGTTTAAAATGACTATCTCGGTAAATAGAAATCAAAAGAAAAGTGGAGAAGTAATGTTGAGCTGTTTTCCCCAGAAATGATCAGTTCCGTGAATAACAATGCATTAAAAATAGCAGCTGAAAAGCGAAAAGATCAAAAACACTCATACAGACAGACATAAACTGCTAACCTTAGTGTCCATACAACTCTACACTCTCATGGTCTTCTGTATACACCAATTGAATATTTGTATATTTATTAATGTCTAGATAAATTATGTAGGGTACCGGAGAAAATATGTATTTATGTTGAACTTTTTGGTGGTTGTGTAGACTAATGATCTCACCCTTTTTATTCCTGTATTGCATTTGAATTATTTGATTTTATTGACGAAGTGAATACGTGGTGCTAGTTTTCTTCCCGTATGAGTTATGATTTTATCAGACAAGCAAGTACGTTATTGCTGGAGTCTGTAGGTTGCGGGTGATATTTTTCAAAAGCTACTTTCATTTGAATTTTCGCAAGTACTAAATTTAGAGTTTGACTTCCATTTCATAAGAAAAAAAATTTAGAGGGGCTAATCAAGACAGAGTATATGGGAACCAAAGAACAGTTGGCAGATGTGCTAACTAAAGGACGGCCTAGAGCTCAACATGAGTACTTAGTGTTCAAGCTAGGTTTACTTGATATTGTCATACCATCTTTCATAAAAGGACTAACCACATAGAGATTGATTTCCATTTCATATACTCTACATGCTATATGATTTTATTATATACACTATGATCACTTAAAATATTATATTAACATATGCATAAACATACCGAAGAGTAGCATAACAGAAGAAGGAAACTTTCAGATATTGCTTTTCTGATAAAAACCCACCCCTCATGCCTGAAGTGGTGAACCTATTTAGAGAGAGAAAACGCGTATATACTGAGAGAGGGATCCGCCTCTGCTTACTAGCTTGTTTTTTTGGATTTTCTAGTGTACATTTTCATTGTTGGCAAACTCTATAAGCAAATAAAGCAAAGAACGATTATATATGAAGTATTAAGGATAACGATTTGCATAATAATTTGGATTTTTTGGGGTTAGATTTCTAAAAGTTTAAAATGACATTCTCGGTAAATAGAAATCAAAAGAAAACTGAAGAAGTGGTGTTGAGTTGTTTTCCCCACAAATGATCAGTTCCTTGAATAGCAATTCATTAAAGATAGCGGCTGAAAAGAAAAAAGATCAAAAACACTCATACAGACAAACATAAACATCTAACCTAAGTGTCCATACAACTCTACACTCTCATGCTCTTCTGTATACACCAACTGAATATTTGTATATTTATTAATATCTAGATAATTTATATAGGGTACCGGAGAAAATATTTATTTATGTTGAACTTTTTGGGGTTATGTAGACTAATGATCTCACCCTTTTTTATTCTTGTATTGCATTTGACTTATTTTATTTTATTGATTAAGTGAATACATGTGCTTGTTTTCTTTCCTTATGAGTTATGATTTTATCACACAAGCAAGCATGTTATTGCTGGAGTCTGTAGGTTGCATGTGACATTTTTCAAAAGCTACTTTCATTTGAATTTTGGCAAGTACTAAATTTAGACATTGATTTCCATTTGATAAGACAAAATTTAGCAGGGGCTAATGAAGACAGAGTATATGGGAACCAAAGAATAGTTGACAGATGTGCTAACTAAAGGACTGCCTAGAGCTTAACATGAGTACTTAGTGCCCAAGCTAGGTTTACTTGATATTGTCATACCATCGTTCATGAAAAGACCAAACACATAGAGATTGATTTATATTTCATATACTCTATAGTCTACACGAGTTTATTATATACACTATGATCACTTAAAATATTATATTAACATATGCATAAATATACCAAAGAGTTGCATAACAGAAAAAGGAATCTTTCAGATACTGCTATTCTGATAAAAACCCACCTCCATTCCTGAAGTGGTGCACCAATTTAGAGAGAGAAAAAGCGTATATATAGAGAGAGGGATCTGCCTCTACTTATTAGCTTGGCTTTTTTAGATTTTCTGGTGTACACTTTCATTATTGGCAAAATCTATAAGCAAATACAGCAAAGAACAATTATGTATGAGTGGTTAAGGATAAATATTTACATAAAAAGTTGGATTTTTTGGGGTTAGATTTCTAAAAGTTTAAAATGACTATCTCGGTAAATAGAAATCAAAAGAAAAGTGGAGAAGTGGTGTTGAGCAGTTTTCCCCGGAAATGATCAGTTCCGTGAATAACAATGCATTAAAGATAGCGGTTGAAAAGCAAAAAGATAAAAAACACTCATACATACAGAAAAAAACTGCTAATCTTAGTGTCCATACAACTCTACACTCTCATGCTCTTCTGTATACACCAACTGAATATTTGTATATTTATTAATGTCTAGATAAATTATGTAGGGTACCAGAGAAATTTTTTATTTATGTTGAACTTTTTGGGGTTATGTATACTAATGATCTCACCCTTTTTTATTCCTCTATTGCATTTGACTTATTTGATTTTATTGACGAAGTGAATACGTGTGCTAGTTTTCCTCCCGTATGAGTTATGATTTTATTAGACAAGCAAACACGTTATAGCTGGAGTCTGTAGGTTGCGGTTGACATTTTTCAAAAGCTACTTTCATTTGAATTTTGGCAAGTACTAAATTTAGAGATTGACTTCCATTTTATAAGACAAAAAATTTAGTAGGGGCGATGTAACGACTCGGCCGGTCGTTTTTGGAATTTACATCCCGATCCCCCATTAACTGCTTTCCCTAAGTTCATTTCTGCTATTTTGGTTTACCACGACGTTCCGTATTAGGATTCGGGGTATTTTGGGACACTTAGTCCCTAAATGAGAGCTTAAGAGTTGAAAAAGGGTCCGTATTCGAAGCAGTATGAAGAAAACCTCAGAATGGAAATACGATGGGTCCGTTAGCTCTATTAGGTGATTTCGGGGTTGGGAGCCTGTTCAGAATGTAATTTGGAAGTCCGTAGCTCGTTTAGGCTTGTAATGCTGAATTTTGAAATTTTGAGGTTTCCGGTCCAATAGTGAATTTTTGATCCGAGGGTCGGATTTGAATTCCGAAAGTTGCTGTAGCTTCGTCATGTCATTTGGGATGTGTTTGCAAAATTTAAGGTCATTCAGACGAGGTTTGGTTAGGTTTTTGTGATCGAAAGCATATTTTGATAGAATTTGAAGTTCTTATGCTTGAATCCTTGATTTAATCGGGCTTTCAGTGTTGTTTGAGGTGTTTTGAAGGTTGGTATAAGTTCGAATAAGGTATTAGGTGCTATTGGTGCTTTTGGTTGGAGTCCAGGGATGATTTCGGATGCTCAACGGGCAAATTTAGAGTTAGAAGGAAAAGGTTGTAGTAGGGTTCTGGTATTTTCGCTTCTGCACTCTTGGAGCCGCAGAAGCGGAGCCGCATAAGCGACCAACTTACCGCAGACGCGGAGCCGCATAAGCGGCCATTTCTTCGCATAAGCAAAATTGCCCCATCCCAAGAGAACCGCAGAAGCAATTTCCTTCCCGCGTAAGCGGAACCACAGATGCTGTTTTTAGTCCGCAAAAGCGGACACTGCCCTCTTAAGTTGAACCGCAAAAACGGTTAGTCTCGCCGCAAAAGCGTAAATCACAGGTCTGAAAAGGGATAATCCAAGGGTTTATTTCAAAGTTAGAAAAATCAATTGAGAGCTCGGGAGAAGGCGATTTTGAGTGGATTTTGAAGAGAAGATCATTGGGTAACGTTGCTTTGATCCCTTCTAGTTATATTCCATCATTTCCTAGCTAAATAATCCATTAGAATTCAAATCCAATGTCTAAAATTGAGAAAAATAGGTAAACCTTCCTAGGCTTAATGTTGTGATTTTGAGTGCTCATTTGACCTCCGATTTGGGAGATTTTTATATGGTTAGACTCGTGAGAGTACGAGGGTTCTGAAAATGTAAAAATTATCCGATTTCGAGACGTGGGCTGGAGGGGCATTTTGGTTATTTTACCTATTTTTGCGCCCTAGCTTTAATTCAAATAGTGGAATCAGTTGTTTACAATATTATTTATGATTTGTAATTGAATTGAATAGATTTGGGCCATTTGGAGTCGGATACTCATGGCAAGGGCATAGTTCCTAGTTGATTTCGCACCGGTTCGAGGTAAGTGGCTTGCCTAACCTTGTGTGGGGGACTTTGTCCCTTAGCATTTGATAATTAATAATTGAATGCCTTGTACGTGAGGTGACGAGCGTGTACTTGATCTAATTGTTGAAACCCGTATTTTTACTTAAATACTTGATTTGGATTTTCTTTCATATTTGCCTTATTTTACTTGCTATTATAGCCTGGGTAGCTTAAAAAAGCATGTTTAATTGATCCAAGTTGCCTATTTGTTTAAATTGTCCTAACTATGATTACGTGAAGCATGTTAGGCCAGTATTATTTGTTGCCTTGTATTGTTGTACTTCAATTGCTGAATATTTCTCTGATGTTGGTTGCACATTTACATTGGGACTACAAATGCGGGATTCCGGGAACTCCCCCTTGTTTGTTTACTTTGGGACTACGGGTTTGATTCCTGGGAGATCCCCCTGCACTTTTACTTTGGGACTACGGGACGGTATCCCGGGAGATCCCCCTGCACTTTTAATTTGGGACTACAGGACGGTATCTCGGGAGATCCCCCTGCACTTTTACTTTGGGACTACAGGACGGTATCCCGGGAGATCCTTTGTTGTTGATATGAGAATGAGACTACGGGACGGTATCCCGAGAGATCTATTGGACAGTTGAGAAAAGGGCTACATGACGGTATCCTGGGAGACCCTCGTCGGTATTCTTGTAATTTAGCTGTAATTACTCTGTGTTTCTATTTTGTCTTGTAGTACTATATTTCATTGAACTGTTTACCACACTGCTGTGTTCATTAGTTTTCATCAGACTTCAATACTATTAATAAACTGCTATTCTATTGTTTCTGTCTCAGTAGGCCCTGACCTTTCCTCATCACTACCCAACCGATGTTAGGCTTTGTGTCACAACCCAATTCCCAAACCCGGTCGTGATGGCACCTCTCGTGAAGACAAGGCCAGCCAGACCATCTCAGAACATCACATAAAGCAGTTAATCAGTTATATAGCAGTTCGAATATGCATTAATCAATGTAAATACAACCCAATACAGCCCGACCGGGGTGTCACAAGTCACGAGCATCTAGGAGGATCCTTATTACCATTTTTAAAATATATATAATACACAAAGTAAAATCTGGAAAACAAGAAGAGGAAGAATATCGGTGCCGTGAACGCTGACGGTCACCTTGCTTAGCTATGATAGCAATACCTTCAATCCGCTACTAACTCGCTAACGGGTGAAACAGTACCTGCAACTGCACGCGAGGTGCAAGGAGTAAAGTGAGTACTTCCAAAACTCGCATTCGATCCAAAACTCAACCAAACGACGTCCGAATGACCTGAAAATTTGCAGACAAGTCCAAAATCACCTAACGAAACTACTTCAACTCTCGGAATTCGATTCCGACTCCCTGATCAAAATATCACCTATCAACCGGAATTCGCCAAATTTCCAACTTCGCCAATGTAGGCTAACTTCTTCACTGGACCTCCAAAATTACTTCCGATTGCGCTCCTAAGCCTTAAATCATCTTCCGGAGCTAACCAAACCATCAAAATTTAAATCCGAGCCCTCTAACTCATAAGTCAACATCCGATTGACTTTTCCAACTTAAGTCTTCTTAAAAGAGACTAAGTGTCTCATTTCCAACCAAACTCTATCCGAATTACTTCAAATTCACCACACATGTAATGAAACATATAGAGGCATAAAACGGGGAAAACGGGGCAAAAATACCTGAGACGACGGGTCGGGTCGTTACATCCTCCCCAACTTAAACAAACGCTCATCCTCGAGCATACCCATAGGTGTACTAGAAGCCAACCAAGGACTAAACAACCTCACTAGGCATATACCCGGGGTGATCCCACGTCACCCTAACTCTCATAGGCACCGACAACACAACATAGCTGAAATTTCACAATCCATCGAGTCCATAAACCATAGAACTACATTTCACCTTCTAAAATCTTACACAAGATCAGAACTTCATATTTTTACTCAGAATAACCCGAACCAACCGTAATAACCCATACCTGCAACCTCGACTGCAATCACATGATATACCACATAACTCGAACTCATGCAGCGATAACTTCTATTCACAACAGCTGCCCACGACAACCAAATATCGATAGAAAATCTCTTGTTAGATACAATCTTATTTCAATACCTTCATATACTGGCAACGATAAATAAAACACGCGGTAACCGTATCCATTCCTCACGTCACCCATACATAAAGCTGTTTCCCTGTTGACTAATGCCACAATGGACTTTTGAGCCAAACCTCGATATGAACTCTCTAATCAACCGAAATCACATTTGTTCGCATTCATTTATGACTCCAACAATTATCTTGAATCCCACACACCACTCTAGTGACATGACACCTCAACACCGGCCTAAGCCACAACATGCACAACACAGGCACCAATAAGAAATGTTCTGAACACCCTCAAATCATGACAACTGACTCAAACGAAAGAGCTGTAGCTCAAACTCAATAGTACCATTACAACATAAAACTGAGATCCCGTCTCACATCATAGAAATAGAGTACCTGAACCCTCCTCGAAAGGTCNTCACACCCACGGTGAAATAATTAATATACACAATTCAATCCTGAAAGGACACAACCGATGTGCTATCCACCGAGCAACACCCAATACGAACTTTCCTTAGAAACCAGGAAGTAATGCATAACAAGTAACATATAGAAAACTATTCCCAACATCACACTGTTGCGGCGTGCATCCCGATCTAGATATCATACCTGTGGTGGCGTGCCACCTGATCCACACAAATATCTTACATAGGAGATGCACATCGAGCCAAATTGCTCATTACAATAAACACATATAGTCTCATGCCCGGCCACAAGAAACGCATCCGAAAAGTCCCTCAATACCGAAACTGAATCAATGGTAGAAACCTCTGCACTGACATCTGCCACGAATGCCAATTAATATAGCAATACTTGCCAGCCGTCCGCTGGTCTTTGGAATGCAACTATCCTGCTATAACATAATCCGATGCACTTTGCCACGCACCCTGTGACATTTTCCGACATAGCCCATAACACATTAGGATAACATGAGGACTTCTATCTCTCTCCTACGCCGCAGACATCGACGCACTCAACTAGTCAAGAACTTTCATGATCCTATATAGGAGAAAAATTATTACACACTCCATGCTTCGCATACCCATAGGAAATATACTCATCTTCAACCCACGGTAAAACACATCAAGAACACTTTCTCCCAATTCCATTGCACAAGCTAAATTGCCAACGCTTAGAAGCTTTGCTGCACAATACCTGTAAGGCTCATTACCTCGAGCACATACAATAATTAATCATATCCTTACCATACCGATTCGGTTCATCATCAAGCTATTCCATTTATCCAATTTCCTTACCGATTCATCTTTAAGTTGATATTCTCCCTTGCTGTAGCACCACAATACCTTAACCCAGGTTACCATACGAGACTCGCACATAAAACCACACTGTCTAAGACCCATAGGCCACTGAATACCCTCTCAAACGTTTCCCAGAAATACCACATTCCAGAATGTTTCACTTTGAAGAACTTCCTGCGATTCTGAATTCGCTACCATATCCTTCCAAATGCGGATACATAGAATCCCATGATTAACATAAAGTACCACAAGTATTGATCTTTTCTAATGAAAACACAGTCTCTAGCCACATACACAAACTTAAGACACCTGATTGTTGCATGCAAAATCTTGAATATAGTAAAACCATTCTCGAGAGTCATTCACTCTTATTCAGCTGTAATTCACCTGCCCTGAATGAACGGAACCACTCGTGACTTATTAGTACCCTGACACTGCAGAACATGATGTAATACAAATACCAACAACCATCTTTATTCTCTATACACTGAGCATTCTTTATCAACAACAACTCAACATTCTAGTATTTTCTCACATCTATGAAGCACCATATATCCTTTATCAAAATTTTTCCCTCACACGCACCATTCTCGGCTCAATTTTTCGCGACCAGAACTGATCTGCCAACATACCTTGAGACAAAACCAACATAGTACCTGATAGTGCAATCAACTAATCAATAGCAACCTCCCCAACTTGGCTCGAAGCCAAATACCAGGACACGCTAAATAAATCTTTAATACTTTTACCCTAATGAAACCACAACATTATAGTGAGATTAAACTCAAGTCATTTACAAGTTTTGTGAATACACAGATCATCTAGCACT
>MU740092.1:29594-50671 GCA_026770625.1 Nicotiana glauca
GGGGCTACACAACGAATCACAATAGAAAACGAATCACCAACAGTTCATCTATTATCCTGCAGACTTCTTCGTCATTACCAAGTCATATAGAATCATTACACAGTACCAACATACTCATTACGTAGCTATCCAGCCGCCGTTCCCACAATTAGGGACAATACTGAACATATAAGTTCATAACACCAGCTCACAAGAATCAACACCTTGGTGTTCAAGCCAAAATCAAGGATCCGGCCTGAAGTCCTCCCGACTGGCCCAACACAAACTCACGGGGATTACATCTCGCCTCTCGATCGGAGAATCACAATCCATCCATGCACATATACTACTGAGCGCTTGCGTGCGCATACAACCGTGTGGAAGGAATTTCAAGAATTCTATCTCAAACTGAATCAAGTACGCACGATAAGAATTCCAAGAAAGTGAAGTTTTCCTAAAAGTTCTGCAGACTCTCGAGGATAAATACAGACATCTCCGTACCGATCCACGAGACTCTACTAAACCTGCTCATGACTCGTGAGACCTAGTAACCTAGGCTCTAATACCAACTTGTCACGACCCCATTCCCAAACCCGGTCGTGATGGCGCCTCTCGTGAAGACAAGGCCAGCCAGACCATCTCGGAACACCACTTAAAGCAGTTAATTAGTTATATAGCAGTTCGAATATGCATTAATCAATGTAAATACAACCCAATACAGCCCGACCTGGGTGTCACAAGTCACGAGCATCTAGGTGGATCCTTACAATTTTTAAAAAATATATAATACAAAGAGTAAAATATGGAAAACAAGAAGAGGAATAATCTCGGTGCCGCGAACGCCGACGGTCACCTTGCTTAGCTACGATAGCAATACCTTCAATTCGCTACTAACCCGCTACCAGGTGAAACAGTACTTGCAACTGCACGCGAGGTGCAGGGAGTAAAGTGAGTACTTTCAAAACTCGCATTCGATCCAAAACCCAACCAAACGACGTCCAAACGACCTGGAAAATTTGCAGACAAGTCCAAAATCACCTAACGAAACTACTGCAACTCTCGAAATTCGATTCCGACTCCTGGATCAAAATATCACCTATCAACCGGAATTCGCCAAATTTCCAACTTTGCCAATGTAGGCTAACTTCTTCACCGGACCTCCAAAATTACTTCTGATTGCGCTCCTAAGCCTTAAATCATCTTCCGGAGCTAACCGAACCATCGGAATTCAATTCCGAGCCCTCTAACTCATAAGTCAACATCCGGTTGACTTTTCCAACTTAAGTCTTCTTAAAAGAGACTAAGTGTCTCATTTCCAACCAAACTCTATCCGAATTACTTCAAATTCACCAAATACATGTAATGAAACATATAAAAGCATAAAACGGGGAAAATAGGGCGGAAATACCTGAGACGACGGGTCGGGTCGTTACATTTGGCACTTACTAAGTGCCACTGTGGTGTACTCACACCTCTTCTGCGCATGTTTTTCATGTGCAGATCCAGGTACCTCTACGCAGGCGCACTTCTAGTAGCTGCTGGAGCATTTTTTGGAGACTTGAGGTATATCTGCCATGTCCGCAGACCGAAGATTCTCCCTCTCATTCTACCTTATAGTTAGCTAGATGATATTCCGTTATTCCTTGTTATAGACATTTCCGGATGATTAGAGCAGTATTTTATTTCATTTTTAGTCAGTGTTGCCCGTGGGTTTCCGGGTCTTGGAGATAGTTCCGTAACTTTTAAAATGTTAAAGTGTAAGTGTCGGGCGACAATTGTATACATTATTCCTATTATTTAGTTTTGATTATAAATTCCACAAATGTTATTACTTCCGCAATATGTTAGGCTTACCTGGTCGCGAAGACTAGGTACCGTCATGACGTGTTCACAATTGGTGAACTAGGGTCGTGACAAGATGGTATCAGAGCTTTAGGTTCATAGGAGTCACGGGACACATGCCGATTTATTAGAGTCTCGCTGATCAGTACGGAGACGTACGTATTTATCTACGAGAGGCTATGTAACTGTTTAGAAAAATCTTCATTTCTTTTGAATTCCTTGTTGTGCGATATTTTGACACCAATTCTAAACTTTTGTCTTCTATTCTCTCACAGATGGTGAGGACACGTGCTACACGAGAGGACCAGGCACCCGCGCCCCCTGCTGCCTCCGTCAGAGGCCGAGGTTGGGGTAGAGGTCGTGGACGCACCCGAGGTGCAGCCACAACACCCGCGCGCGCTGCCGCTGAGGTACCGCTAGCATATCCAATTGGAGCACATGCACCTAGTACACCTACTACAGCTACTACTACTCTAGCGCTCCAGGAGACCCTAGTTCAGTTCATGAGCATGTACACTACTTTGGCTCAGGCGGGGTTGCTTCCCCTTGCTGCAGGCACATCTCAGGCTAGAGAGGGGCCCAGACTCCCGTAGCCCGCACTCCTGAGTAGAGAGTGCCGGTGGATCTGGTTCCAGAGGTTATTCCTATACCGCCTGTAGCACCAGTACAACCCGAGGATGGGTCAGTTGTCTCAGAGGACGAGCAGCGCAGGCTAGAGAGGTTCAAGAAATATGATCCCCCAGTGTTCAGTGGCCTAGCTTCAGATGACGCCTTGGGATTCTTGGAAGAGTGTCATCACATTCTTCGTACTATGGGCATAGTGGAGTCTAGTGGGGTTTCTTTCACCGCCTTTCAGCTTCGGGGAGACGCCTATGATTGGTGGCGTACTTATGAGTTGGATAGTCCAGTCGAGTCTGCCTTACTGACTTAGACACAGTTCTCCGACATGTTTATGAGGGAGTTTGTTCCCCATAGCCTCAGGGATTCATGGCGCGCGGAGTTTGAGCGTTTGCGCTAGGGTGCTATGACAGTCTTAGAGTATGCCATCTGTTACACCCGATTAGCCAGACATGCATCGGCTTTGGTCGCCACAGTTCAGGAGAGAATGCAGAGGTTTATCGAGGGCCTTATTCTGCCCATCTGATCCAGCATGGCCCGATAGTTAGAGATGGATATTCCCTACCAACAGGTAGTGAGCATTGCTAGACGGATTGAGGGTATGCTTGCTAGGGAGCGAGGGGAGAGGGAGGCTAAGAGGTCTCGAGAGTCGGGTCATTACTCTGGTGCCTATACTTCATCAACCAAGCGTTATGGTAGGGGTTATTCTGGTCGACCTGTTCATTCAGCCTTGCCAGCAGCCGGTAGTACTCTAGCTCCACCAGCACCTCAGGAGCCTTATTATGCTCCCCCAAGTTTCTAGCACGCCTCCTGCATGGGGTACTTCCAGAGGTCAGTCTAGAAGACCTAGCTTCAGTCAGTCACAACCACCACGTCCTCCTAGAGCATGCTTCGAGTGTGGCGATACACGTCACTGTGTTAGGGACTGCCCCAGACTTGGTAGGGGTGCATCTACATAGACTGCTCAGCCGCAACGTGCCTCTCAGAGTTCTCAGGCTATGGTTCCAGCTCCTACTGTTGCCACACCTGCCCAACCATCCAAGGGCGGAGGCCGGGAGATAGAGGTCGCTCTCGTGAGAGGGGTCGGGCCATATATTATTGCATTCCTGCTCGCACCGAGGCGGTTGCCTCCAATTCTATCATCACAAGTATTATTTTGGTTTGTCACAGAGAGGCATCAGTTCTATTCGATCCTGACTCTACTTATTCATATGTGTCCTCTTATTTTTCTTCGCATTTCGGTGTGCCTAGGGATTCTTTGAGTGCCCCCGTTTATGTTTCTACTCCTATGGGAGATTCTCTTATTATGGACCGCGTGTACCGGTTGTGTTTGGTTACTATTCGTGGTTTTGAGACCAGGGCTGATCTATTATTAATCGTATGGTTGACTTTGATATTATTCTACGCATGGACTGGTTGTCGCCCCATCATGCTATTCGTGATTATCATGCCAAGACCACGACGTTGGCTATGCAAGGTGTTCCACGTATTGAGTGGAATGGTACCTTAGATCATACTCCCAGCAGGGTTATTTCTTACCTTAAGGATAAACGTATGGTTGAGAAGGGGTGTGCTTCTTATTTGGCTTATGTGAGAGATGTCAGTGTTGACACCCCTTCTATTGATTCAGTGCCAATGGTACGCGATTTTCCCGATGTGTTTCCAGCTGATCTTCCGGGCATGCCGCCCGATAGAGATATCGATTTTGGCATTAATCTATTGCCGGGCACTCAACCCTTTTCCATTCCCCCCATATCGCATGGCTCCTCCTGAGTTGAGGGAGTTGAAGGATCAGTTGCAGGAATTGTTGGGTAAGGGTTTCATTCGACCTAGTGTTTCACCATGGGGAGCCCCTGTTTTGTTTGTGAAGAAGAAGGACGGTTCTATGCGTATGTGCATTGATTATCACCAGTTGAACAAAGTTACAGTGAAGAACCGATATCCTTTACCTCGTATTGATGATATGTTTGATCAGCTTCAGGGCGTACAAGTGTTTTCCAAGATTTATTTGCGCTTAGGTTACCATCAGTTGAAGATTTGGGAGCCAGATATCTCGACGACTACTTTCAGGACTCAGTATGGTCATTATGAGTTAATTGTTATGTCTTTTGGGTTGACTAACGCCCCGACAACTTTTATGCATTTGATGCACAACGTATTCAGGCCATATCTTGATTCATTCGTGATTGTTTTTATTGATGATATTCTGGTATACTCCCGAAGTCAGGAAAATCACGAGCAACACCTGAGGGTAGTGCTTCAAACTCTGAGGGAGAAGATATTGTATGCAAAGTTCTCCAAATGTGAGTTCTGGCTGAATTCTGTGGCATTTCTAGGCCATATGGTGTCGAGTGAGGGCATACGAGTGGATCCGAAGAAGGTGGAGGCCGTGCAGGGTTGTCCCAGTCCCTTCTCAGCTATTGAGATCCGTAGTTTCCTTGGCTTGGCAAGTTATTACCGTCGCTTTGTGGAGGGGTTCTCATCGATCGCGGCCCCTATGACTATATTTACCCAAAAGGGTGCCCCTTTTCAGTGGACAAAGGAGTGTGAGGCGAGCTTCCAAAAGCTCAAGACAGCTTTGACTTCAGCCCTAATCTTGATGTTTCCTACCGGTTCGGGGTCCTATACAGTTTATTGTGATGACTCACGGGGTGGACTTGGAGCGGTATTGATGCAGGACGGTAGGGTGATTGCCTACGCATCCCGACATTTGAAGGTGCATGAAAAAAACTACCCTGTCCATGATCTTGAGTTAGCTGCCATTGTTCACGCCTTGAAAATATGGCGTCATTATTTGTATGGGGTACCTTGTGAGATTTACACTGACCATCAGAGTTTGCATAACTTACTTAAGTAGAAGGACCTGAATATGCGCCATAGGAGATGGTTAGAGTTGTTAAAGGATTATGACATTACTATTCTTTATCACCCGGGTAAGGCCAATGTGGTTGCTGATGCCTTGAGTCGCCGGGAGGAGAGTTTGGGGAGTTTGGCATATCTACCAGCCTCAGAAAGACCTATGGCGATGGATGTTCAGGCTTTAGCCAGGCAATTTGTGATATTGGACCTTTCAGAGCCTAGTCGGGTTCTAGCCTGTGTGGTTTCTCGGTCTTCCCTATTTGATCGCATCAGGGAGCGGCAGTTTGATGACCCTCATTTGCTTGTCCTTCAGGATGGAGTTCGGCGTGGTGATGCCCCAGATGTTACCATCGGGGATGATGGAGTATTGAGGATGAGGGCCGGATTTGTGTGCCCAATGTCAATGATCTTCGAGAGTTGATTCTAGCGGAGGCACATAGCTCGCGGTATTCCATCCATCCGGGTGCCGCGAAGATGTATCAGGACATGAGGCAGCACTACTGGTGGAGGCGGATGAAGAAGGATATAGTTGACTACGTGTCTAGATGCCTCAACTACCAGCAGGTGAAGTATGAGCATTAGCATCTAGGTGGGTTGCTACAGCAGATTGAGATCCCAGAGTGGAAGTGGGAGCGTATCACCATGGACTTCGTATCTGGACTCCCACAGACCGTGAGGAAGTTTGATTATATTTGGGTCATTGTGGATCGGCTGACCAAGTCCGCTCATTTCATACCTGTGTGCACTACTTATTCATCGAAGCAGTAGGCGGAGATTTACATCAGGGAGATCGTCTGGTTGCATGGTATTCCAGTTTCTATCATCTCAGACATAGGCACTCAATATACATCGCAGTTTTGGAGAGCCGTGTAGCAGGAGTTGGGCACTCGACTGGAGTTGAGCATGACATTCCACCCCCAGACGGACGGACAGTTCGAGCGCACTATTCAGATTTTGGAGGATATGCTCCGTGTGTGCGTGATTGAGTTTGGAGGGTCATGGGACCATTTCCTGCCACTGGCGGAGTTTGCTTATAACAAAAGCTATCAGTCTAGCATTAATATGGCGCCGTATGAGGCCTTATATGGTAGGAGATGTAGATCCAAGGTGGGTTGGTTTGAGCCGGGTGAGGTCAGGCTATTGGGCACAAAGATGGTTCAGGATGCGATGAAAAAGGTTAAAGTGATTCAGGACAGACTCCGTGCAACCCAGTCCAGGCAGAAGAGTTATGTGGACAAGAAGGTTCGTGATGTGGCATATATGGTTGGAGAGCGGGTTCTGCTTCGGGTCTTGCCTATGAAGGGCGTCATGTGATTTGGAAAGAAAGGAAAGCTGAGCTCAAGATTTATTGGGCCTTTTGAGATCTTGAGGCGAGTTGGGGAGGTTGCCTATGAGCTTGCCTTACCTCCCAGCCTAGCCGGAGTTGATCCGGTGTTTCATGTTTCGATGCTTCGAAAATATCACGGTGACCCGTCGCACGTATTGGATTTCAGTTCAGTCCAACTGGACAAGGACCTATCTTATGTTGAGGAGCCAGTGGCCATTTTGGACAGGCAGATCAGAAAGTTGAGGTCAAAGAACACCACTTCAGTGAAGGTCCAGTGGCGGGGTCAGCCGGCCGAGGAGGTGACTTGGGAGACCGAGCAGGATATGCGCAGCCAGTACCCTTATCTTTTTGCTACTTTAGGTATGTTCTCTATGCTAGTTCGAGGACGAACGGATGTTTAAGTGTAGGAGCATGTAACGACCCGGCCGGTCATTTTTGGAATTTATGCCCCGATCCCCCATTAACTGCTTTCCGTAAGTTCATTTATGCTATTTTGGTTTTCCGGGACGTTCGATATTAGGATTCGAGGTGTTTTGGGACACTTAGTCCCTAAATGAGAGCTTAAGAGTTGAAAAAGGGTCCGTATTCGAAGAAGTGTGAAGACGACCTCGGAATGGAAATCCAATGGTTCCGCTAGCTCCGTTAGGTGATTTCGGGGTTGGGAGAGTGTTCATAATGTAATTTGGAAGTCCGTAGCTCGTTTAGGCTTGAAATGCCGAAGTTTGAAATTTTGAGGTTTCCGGTCCAATAGTGAATTTTTGATCCGAGGGTCAGATTTGAATTCCGGAAGTTGTTGTAGCTCCATCATGTCATTTGGGATATGTGTGCAAAATTTCAGGTCATTCGGACGAGGTTTAGTTAGGTTTTTGATCGAAAGCGTATTTTGATAGAATTTGAAGTTCTTAAGCTTGAGTCCTTGATTTAATCGGGCTTCCGGTGTTGTTTGAGGTTTTTTGAGGATTGTCACAAGTTCGAATAAGGTATTAGGTGGTATTGGTGCTTTTGGTTGGAGTCTCGGGGGTCCCGGGATGATTTCGGATGCTCAACGGGAAAATTTGGAGTTAGAAGGAAAAGGTTGCAGTAGGGTTCTGGTATTTTCGCTTCTGCGGTCTTGGAGCCGCATAAGCGGCCAACTCACCGCAGACGCGGAGCCGCATAAGCGGCCATTTCTTCGCATAAGCGGAATTGCCCCATCCTAGGAGAACAGCAGTAGTGGTCTCCTTCCTGCGTAAGCGGAACCGCAAATGCGGCTTTTAGTACGCAAAAGCGGACACTACCCTCTTAAGTTGAACCGCAAAAGCGGGACCGCTGGGCCCAAAAGCAGAAATCACAGGTCTGAAAAGGGATAATCCGAGGGTTTATTTCAAAGCTGGAAAAATCAATTGAGAGCTCGGGAGAAGGCAATTTTGAGTGGATTTTGAAGAGAGGATCATTGGGTAACGTTGCTTTGATCCCTTCTAGTTATATTCCATCATTTCCTAGCTAAATCAACAATTAGAATTCAAATTCAAGGTCTAAAATTGAGAAAAATGGGTAAAATTTCTTAGGCTTAATTTTGTGATTTTGAGTGGGCCTTTGACCTCCGATTTGGGAGATTTTTATATGGTTAGACTCATGAGAGTACGCGGGTTCTGAAAATGTGAAAATTATCCGATTCCGAGACGTGGACTAGAGGGGCATTTTGGTCATTTTACCTATTTTTGCGCCCTAGCTTTAATTTCAATAGTGGAATCAGTTCTTTACAATATTATTTACGATTTGTAATTGAATTGAATAGATTTGGGTCATTTGGAGTCGGATACTCGTGGCAAGGGCATCATTTCCTAGTTGATTTCACACCGGTTTGAGGTAAGTGGCTTGCCTAACCTTGTGTGGGGGACTTCGTCCCTTAGGATGTGATAATTGGTAATTGAATTTCTTGTACGTGAGGTGACGAGTGCGTACTTGAGCTAATTGTTGAAACCCGGATTTTTACTTAAATACTTGATTTGATTTTTCTTTCATATTTGCCTTATTTTACTTGCTATTATAGCATGTGCTAGCGTAGAAGGGCATGTTTAATTGATCCTAGTTGCCTACTTGCTTAAATTGTCTTAACTGTGATTATGTGAAGCATGTTAGGCCAGTATTATTTGTTGCCTTGTATTTTTGTACTTCAATTGCTGAATATTTCTCTAATGTTGGTTGCACATTTATATTGGGACTACGGATGCAGGATTTCGAGAGCTCCCCCTTGTTTGTTTACTTTGGGACTACGAGTTTGATTCCCAGGAGATCCCCCTGCACTTTTACTTTGGGACTAGGGGACGGTATCTCGGGAGATCCCCCTACACTTTTAATTTGGGACTACGGGACGAGATCCCGGGAGATCCCCCTGTACTTTTACTTTGGGACTATGGGACGGTATCCTGGGAGATCTTTTGTTGTTGATATGAGAATGGGACTACGGGACGGTATCCCGGGAGATCTATTGGACAGTTGAGAAAAGGGCTACAAGACGGTATCCTGGGAGACCCTCGTCGGTATTCTTGTAATTTAGCTGTAATTACTCTGCGTTTCTGTTTTGTCTTGTAGTATTATATTTCATTGAACTGTTTACCATACTGCTGTGTTCATTAGTTTTCATCATACTTCAATACTATTAATAGACTGCTATTCTATTGTTTCTGTCTCAGTAGGCCCTGACCTTTCCTCGTCACTACCCAACCGAGGTTAGGCTTGGCACTTACTGAGTACCGCTGTGGTGTACTCATGCTTCTTATGCGTATGTTTTTCATGTGCAGATCCAGGTACCTCTACGCAGGTGCACTTCCAGTAGCTGCAGGAGCATTTTTCAGAGACTTGAGGTATATCTGTTGCGTCCCCAGACCGAAGAGTCTCCCTCTCACTCTACCTTATAGTTAGCTAGCTGACATTCTGTTATTCCTTGTTATAGACATTTCCGGATGAATAGAGCAGTATTATATTTCATTTTTAGTCTGTGTTGCCCGTAGGTTTTCGGGTCTTGGAGATAGTTCTGTAACTTTTAAAATGTTAAAGTGTATGTTCCAGGCGGCAACTGTATACATTATTCCTGTTATTTAGTTTTGATTATAAATTTCGTAAATGTTATTACTTCCGCAATGTATTAGGCTTACCTTGTCGTGAAGACTAGGTGCCTTTATGACGTGTTCACAATTGGTGAACTAGGGTCGTGACATGCTAATCAAGATAGAGTATATGGGAACAAAAGAACAGTTGGCAGATGTGCTAACTAAAGGACTGCCTAGAGCTCAACATGAGTATTTTGTTTCCAAGCTAGGTTTACTTGTGATATTGTCATATCATATTTCATTAAAGGACCAACCACATAGATATTGATTTCCATTTCATATACTTTACAGTCTACATGAGTATATTATATACACCATGATCACTTAAAATATTATATTAACATATGCATAAACATACCGAAGAGTAGCATAACAGAAAAAAGGAAACTTTCATATACTGCTTTTCTTATAAAAACCCACCTCCATGCCTAAAGTGGTGCACCTATTTAGAGAGAGAAAAAGCGTATATACAGAGAGAGGGATCCGCCTCATCTTACTAGCTTGGTTTTTTGGATTTTCTGATGTACACTTTCATTGTTTGCAAAATCTATAAGCAAATATAGCAAAGAACAATTATATATGAGTGGTTAAGGATAAAGATTTGCTTAAATTTTTGGATTTTTTCTGGTTAGATTTCTAAAAGTTTAAAATGACTATCTCGGTAAATAGAAATCAAAAGAAAAACGGAGAAGTGGTGTTGAGCTGTTTTCCCTAGAAATGATCAGTTCCGTGAATAGCAATGCATTAAAGATAGCGGCTGAAAAGAAAAAAGATCAAAAATACTCATACAGACAGACATAAACTGCTAACCTTCGTGTCCATACAACTCTACACTCTCACTCTCTTCTGTATACACCAACTGAATATTTGTATATTTATTAATGTCTAGATAAATTATGTAGGGTACTGGAGAAAATATTTATTTATGTTGAACTTTTTGAGTTTATGTAGACTAATAATCTCACCCTTTTTTATTCCTGTATTGCATTTGACTTGTTTGATTTTGTTGATGAAGTGAATACGTGTGCTTGTTTTCCTCCCTTATGAGTTATGATTTTATCACACTAGCAAGCACATTATTGATGGAATTCGTAGGTTGTAGGTGATATTTTTCAAAAGCTACTTTCATTTGAATTTTGGCAAGTACTAAATTTAGAGATTTGATTTCCATTTCATAAGACAAACAATTTAGCAGGGGTTAATCAAGACAGAGTATATGGGAACCAAAGAACAGTTGGCAGATGTGCTAACTAAAGGACTTCCTAGATCTTAACATGAGTATTTAGTGTCCAAGCTTGGTTTAGTTGATATTGTCATACCATCTTTCATGAATGGACCAAACACATAGAGATTGATTTCCATTTCATATACTCTACAGTCTACACGAGTTTATTATATACAGTATGATCACTTAAAATATTATATTAACATATGCATAAGCATACCGAAGAGTAGCATAACATAAAAAGGAAACTTTCAGATACTGCTTTTCTGATAAAAACCCACCTCCATGCCTGAAGCGGTGCACCAATTTAGAGAGAGAAAAAGCGTTTATATAGAGAGAGTACTATCTTGTCTTTTTTGGATTTTCTGGTGTACACTTTCATTAGTGGCAAAATCTCTAAGCAAATAAAGCAAAGAACAATTATATATGAGTGGTTAAGGATAAAGATTTGCATAAGAATTTGGATTTTTTGGGGTTAGATTTCTAAAAGTTTAAAATGACTATATCGGTAAATAGAATTCAAAAGAAAAGTGGAGAAGTGGTGTTGAGCTGTTTTCCCCAGAAATGATCAGTTCCGTGAATAGCAATGCATTAAAGATAGCGGCTGAAAATCAAAAAGATCAAAAACACTCATACAAACAGACATAAGCTGCTAACCTTAGTGTCCATACAACTCTACACTCTCATGCTCTTCTGTATACACCAACTGAATATTTGTATATTTATTAATGTCTAGATAATTTATGTAGGGTACCGGAGAAAACATTTATTTATGTTGAACTTTTTGGGGTTATGTAGATTAATGATCTCACCCTTTTTTATTCTTGTATTGCATTTGACTTATTTTATTTTATTGATGAAGTGAATACGTGTGCTTGTTTTCTTTCCTTATGAGTTATGATTTTATCACACAAACAAGCACGTTATTGCTGGAGTCTGTAGGTTGCAGGTGACATTATTCAAAAGCTACTTTCATTTGAATTTTGGCAAGTACTAAATTTAGAGATTGATTTCCATTTCATAAGACAAAAAACTTAGCAGGGGCTAATTAAGACAGAGTATATAGGAACCAAAGAACAGTTGACAGATGTGCTAACTAAAGGACTGCCTAGAGCTTAATATTAGTACTTAGTGTCCAAGCTAGGTTTACTTGATATTGTCATACCATCTGTCACACCTCCTTTTTATGCACCTACCCCGAAGGATAAATGTACAAGGGAGTTTTTCCATTTAAAGTGACATTATTAGAAATGAGATTATTACTTGATCTCAGAGTCGCCACTTGGAATAAATTGCGGTGTCCCAAGTCACCAATTTATTTAAAACCCAAATCGAGGAAATATTCGACTTTCCAAATGAAGTCTGCGAACCAGAAATTCTAAGTAAGGAATTCTGTTGACCCGAGGGAAGGTGTTAGGCACCCACGGATCTCGTAGTTCTAGAACGATCGCTTAAACTATTGTAAATGGCTAAAATATCTGATTCTAATACATGTTATTAATTATGTGCTTTCAATCAATTCTAAATCGCTTTTATTAAATTAAAACTGTACATTAAATATTCCAACAAGACGGGCCTAATCTCGATCTGGACCCAGGCTCCTAATGAGTATGTAGGTCAAACATGTGTCCTGGCCGTTCATTTTAGCCTATGCCAAGTAAGACAAGCTATCAACTTTTAACAACACTTCAGTTTGTGAAAAATGTCCATTGAAGTTGTTCCCCAATTAATTTTTGAAAAGCGATAATGCATGAAGCGATTCCATTTTTTAACTAAAACTTGCTACTAAATAATCGGAAATGCATCTGATTCAAATGAAACTCTTAACAAGACATGAGCATTTAATCTTCTGATTTTAATGCATTTCAACTTCTCTTATCAACTAGATCGAAAAAAAAAACACTCATTCGGGCGTGACTTGGACAAATGATTAATGAAAGTCCAACAAAATGAGTAAGGAGACCAATTTCAAAGCCGCAGACTAATTCGGACAATTCATTTCCAGATGTAAAACTGTTTATTTTTAAGAACTTACTATTTTGTCTAAACATTAATGAATGACAACTTCGAACCAAATATTAATCAAACTAGTTCGAAAGTCTATAGACTTAACATGCTGTAGAGAAAAACATACAACTCCATTTAAATAGCCCGTAATTCAACGCGAAAATAAAGCAGTCCAAGTTATACAAATGTGCCTTACACTAGCAGAATGTGACAAAAAAAACTAATCTAAATAAGTGAATAACCAAGCAACGATCCCGGGACTTAAGTCCAATGATTCTCCTTTCATTTTCAAACTTCAATTTCAGTCTACAACCACATAAATATGAAAATGTGTACCTGGAATTTGACAAAATAGAAATGAAGGAGAGAGAGGTTAGCAAAAAACTCCAACAACAGCAATCAGGACAGCAGGCCCAGTAGTAGCAATGATAAAACAGTATCAAAACAGTGTCAGAAGATTCCAGGAGTAGTTTTCCAAACGGGAAAAACTTAAAGAACTTAGTAGCAGCTTCGGGAAAGACTCAACTATAACCAACAGCTGGAAACCCAGCAATCCCAGTTCTCAATTTCAATAAAAGTAACAGAGAAACAGATGCAAAGTAAACAGATGCCTGACTTTGGAAACTTAGAGGAAAAAAGAACAGATTGAAACTATGGGGATAAGTCTCAAACTTCCAATTCTAATGCACTGATCTCTAAGGTTTATGAGACCAGTTTACAACTCAACTCTTTTCCGAAGTTTCTCTCTGATTTTCTAAGTCTGGAAAAGGACTCTCAAAGATTGGAAATCTTATCAAAGACTGGAAAGAAAACCCTCTAAGAAAAAAACTATTCAAGGACTAGAAGATCTAATCAGGGACTGGAAAATCTGCCCAGGGACTGGAAAATCTGCCCCGTAACTATTCTGAAAACTTTCCTTATATAACCCAAAGGACTGAACTCTTACAGCCTGTTAAAATGACTCAGCCCTCCCATTTCCCCCACTTCTTTTTGTCTAAGTATGGGACACTAATTTTAAAAAATTTCTGAAGTGCAGAAGCTGTGGAATATCCTGCTATCCAGCAGGTTCCACTAACCTATCCCATGTGCATTTCATCTTTTATTGTTAAACCCTTCTTGCCTGTGATTTTCAAACAATAACACCAAATCCAAACTCAATTGCTTTCCCTTTTTAATTTTTAAAACAAAGACCTAGGTAATCCGTTTGATTTCCCAAAGTAAATGTACTGCACAACATGGTCTGCCCATCACTGTTTCTTCCTATTTAATAAACTAATTCAATAGTTTAATGGTGTATTAGCACTTACTGACAGACTAGACCATTCCCAACTCCTCAAATTCCAAATTACCTTTCGAGAAATTCACTAGAGATAAAACTATAACCAATTTAAACTTCAACCAAACAATGATTCGGACCAAATTTAACAGTGTCAATAATATCACAGCCCATTGTTCTAACAAACAGACCTATAAAACTAATCGACGATATTCATTTAATCAATTATATCACGTATAATCGATAACAAATAATCGACATACAAATCAGTGATTCACAGTCTTTGGGCCAAAATAGGGGAAACACAGAACTAATTATTCGACGATATTAATCGAAGCGAATATGTATACTATAACAGACACATTTGACAAACAATCAGAAGCAACAAATTGACCAAATAAAAGGTCTTTAAAGGGAAAAACAGAAAAATTAACAAAAATCGAAAGAGATAAAATAACAACAAAGACCGAACTTACAAACACATAAATAAAGATACAAGAAAAGGAGAAGAAATACCTCAAAAGGAAAATCAGAAACAAAACGGACTTGGACATAATTCGGACTTGAAACTTTGAGGCCAAACAGACCTTAATCGAGTGTTCTCAAGTGAGAACACTTCGACTAAGGTCCATTGAACCATCAAAAATCTTCGAACATGCTTAAATCTCTTCTAGGGTTCTTGGGGCTCAGGTTGGGGTTCAAGTGGTTTGGGCTTGATTCGAACCAAAACAATGTTAGTTTGGTTACGGGGGAGGTCAGTGGAAGGTCCAGTATCATTTTGGGGCAGATTGGGATTGTTTTGTATTACTCGAATCTTCGATTGAACATTCGAGAAGCTGCGGGATGATTCGAAGCAAAATGGGTAAGGATTTGGAGAGGGGGGATCCGGGCGGTTCGGGGCGGTTTGGGGGGATCAGGGCGGTTCGAGGGTGTGAGTTTATCGGGCATTGGAATCGTCGTCGCCGAGATTCCGGCGAAAGAGAGGGGTGGCGGCTAGGGTTTGGCTAAAGGGGGACGAAAGAGATGACTGGGGTCTGAAGGGGGGAAATGAAATGGGGAAACAGGTTAGGGGGGTCTTTGGTACATTAAAATTGCAAGAATTAATTTGGGCCGTTGGATCACGAGAATCCAACGTCCAAGATCATTATGGTAATTAAAACGGGGTCGTTTCGGTTTAAGTGGGGCTGGTCCGATGGGTTAACGGGTCAGGGGTCGTTTGGACCGGGTGCGATGTGTGTTTTGGGCCTGGAATTTGGTAAAAAATGAGGTGGCCCAATCCGATTTTGTTCTTTCTCTTCATTTCCTTTATTTCCTAATTAGTAAAACTAAAAAAAAAATTCTAAATCACAAAAATACTAATTAATTCCTAATTGTAGAATTGAGTCATAAACGCAAATGTAATATTTTTTGTATTTTAATTAATTTAAACAGATAAACACGCACACACAAATGCAAACAATAAGAGAAAAAATAACACAAAATCCACACAAATTGCAAACAACACAAAACTATTTTATTTTGAATTATTGAGAGTGATCCTCACATAGAGCAAAAATCACATGCTCACAGTTGCCCCTCTTTGCGCGTAAACACGAAGAGTTTTCGTGCAAAGATAAATGAGCGGATACGAGCGATTTTTGCCCATGCGAGTACTCCGTGTGAAGCATTTTTGAAAGAGTTTGGCCGAGCCTTTGCTTCGGGATGCCTCCTACATATCCCTGGATAAAAGGGAATCAGGTCAATGTAGTTCGGGAAGTTTTGGTAGCTGGGACTACCATGGAGCTGTGATCTTGCTGTTACTGTTGCTGTTGTTGCTGCTACCACTTACTGGCCTTCTTATTACATCAAAAGGGAAATCAAAGTAAGCTAGCTATGTCTATCAACTATGAGTTACAAGATTCCTATCTATAATTCTTTTGGAACTTGATCTTGAGCCTTAGCTGATTTTGTTATAGACTTTGTTCTGAATCTCGATGCTCGTGAGTTGTAGGTGCTTGTTTCTTTTCGCAGCATTTGAGCAAAACAGGATTGGCGGGGTTTGCGACTTCTATCAGATTTCGGGTATTTCGCCCTTTTTTGTTTTCTCCAATATTTGAGGTCACCTTATTTTGCTTTTCTTTTTATTCTTTTCTTCTTCTCTTTATTCTGGATTGAGACTCATTCGGTAGGCCAATCGGATCATGTGATTCGAGGTCAAACCTTCTTAAGACAACAAAGACAAACAAACGAATGAAGTTTTTTGCCCCAGTTTTGACTAGGGAAATTTTGTGAGTTAGTTATGACACATATCTAGATAGTATCCTTGTGAATGGATCCAGGTTGTGCTGGGAAATAGCCGGGTTATGCCGGGATTTGGTAAGAAAAGGCTCCTTGGGTTATGCCAGGGTGATCCGCGGGTTATGCCGGGATTTGGAAAGAAAAAGGCTCCTTGGATTATGCCAGGGAGATCCATGGGTTATGCCGGGATTTGGAAACAAAAAGCTTCTTGGGTTATGCCAGGGAGATTCGCGGGTTATGCCGGGATTTGGAAAGAAAAAGCTTCTTGGGTTATGCCGGGATTTGGAAAGAAAAAGCTCCTTGGGTTATGCCAGGGAGATCCGCGGGTTATGCCGTCATTTAGAAAGAAAAAGCTCCTTCGGTTATGCCAGGGAGATCCACGAGTTATGCCGGGATTTGGAAAGAAAAAGCTCCTTGGGTTATTCCAGGGAGATCAGCGGGTTATGCCGGGATTTGGAAAGAAAAAGCTCCTTGGGTTATGCCATAGAGATCCGCAGGTTATGCCGGGATTTGGAAAGAAAAGGCTCCTTGGGTTATGCCAGGGAGATCCACTGGTTATGTCGGGATTTGTAAGGAATGGGGTCCTACGCTATCACGATTTGCTTTTCTTTTTGGGGTTTTCTTTTTATTTTATTTAGCACAAAGCATGAAAGAATTTAGGGGAGAAACTTCCCTTTTGGTTGATTCTTGGCTACAAAGCTGTTCCAGTGCTTGCGCATTGTTTTTCTTTTCTAGGTTGCGTCCGTCTCTTGTATGGTTGCCTGAATTACACCTGTTTTAACTTTCAACAATGAACAATTTGTTAGTTTGAAATGGAGGTTGGTTTTGCGGCCTTGATCATCTCAATTTCTTGATCCGCGGGTTATGCCGGGATATAGAAAGAAAAAGCTTCTTGGGTTATGCCAGGGAGATCTGCGGGTTATGCCGGGATATGGAAAGAAAAATCTCATTGGTTTATGCTAGGGAGATCCACGGGTTATGACGGGATTTGGAAAGAAAAGCTCCTTGGGTTATGCCAGGGAGATCCGCGGGTTATGCCGGGATTTGGAAAGAAAAAGCTCCCTAGGTTATGCCAGGGAGATCTGCGGGTTATACCAGGATTTGGAAAGAAAAAACTCATTGGGTTATGCCAAAGAGATCCGCGGGTTATGCCGGAATTTGGAAAGAAAAAGCTCCTTGGGTTATGCCAGGGAGATCCACGGGTTATGTCAGGATTTTGGAAAGAAAATGCTCCTTAGGTTGTTCCAGGGAGATCCACGGGTTATGCCGGGATTTGGAAAGAAAAAGCTCCTTGGGTTATGCCAGAGAGATCCGCGGGTTATGCCGGAATTTGGAAAGAAAAATCTCCTTGGGTTATGCCAGGGACATCCACTGGTTATGTCGGGATTTTGGAAAGAAAATGCTCATTGGGTTATGCCAGGGAGATCCGCGGGTTATGCCGGGATTTGGAAAGAAAAAGCTCCTTGGGTTATGCCTGAGAGATCCGCGGGTTATGCCGGAATTTGGAAAGAAAAAGCTCCTTGGGTTATGCCAAGGACATCCATGGGTTATGCCGAAATTTTGGAAAGAAAATGCTTATTGGGTTATGCCAGGGAGATCCGCGGGTTATGCTGGGATTTGGAAAGAAAAAAACTCCTTGGGTTATGCCAGGGAGATCCGCGGGTTATGCCGGGATTTGGAAAGAAAAAGCTCCTTGGGTTATGCCAGGGAGATCCGCGGGTTATGCCGGGATTTGGAAAGAAAAAGCTCCTTGGGTTATGCTAGGGAGATCCGCGAGTTATGCCAGGATTTGGAAAGAAAATCTCCTTGGGTTATGCCAGGGTGATCCGCGGGTTATGTCGGGATTTGGAAAGAAAAAGCTCCCTGGGTTATGCCAGGGAGATCCGCGAGTTATGCCGGGATTTGGAAAGAAAAAGCTCCTTGGGTTATTCCAGGGAGATCCGCGGGTTATGCCGGGATTTGGAAAGAAAAGGCTCCTTGGGTTATGCCAGGGAGATCCACGGGTTATACCGGGATTTGTAAGGAATGGGGTCCTACGCTATCACGGTTTGCTTTTCTTTTTAGGGTTTTCTTTTTATTTTATTTAGCACAAAGCATGAAAGAATTTAGAGTAGAAACTTCCCCTTTGGTTGATTCTTGGCTACAAAGCTGTTCCAGCGCTTGCGCATTATTTTTCTCTTCTAGGTTGCGTCCGTCTCTTGTATGGTTGCCTGAATTACACCTGTTTTAACTTTCAACAAAGAACAATTTGTTAGTTTGAAACGGGGGTTGGTTTTGCAGCCTTGATCATCTCTATTGCTTGATTGCAGTCCCCTTTCCGTGGAGAACTTTGCTGCTTGCCGATCTAGAGAGAGGAATTCTTTCAAACTTGGCAAAACTCAAATTTTCAGACTTTCATGATGACTACCCGTGTGAGGGTTTGGTTCTCCCACCTCATTCTGCTCTCGAAACCGTTGCCTTTTTCTTTCTTTTCCAACGTCTTTACTCGGGAGATAATCAGACATCATAATCAGTTGGGATTGGACTGACACACCACTGAGGCTGGGTATCTTCTTTGTCTTTGCCGGATGGAACTCTGTGAAACTGGTCCTGCCACCTTTTCCTTTGTAACAAGTTTTGGAATTTAGGGTTAAGCCGAAAGGAATTCAAGGAAAAAGCAAACAGAAAGTGGAAAAGATGAATTAAAAGTACAATCATCCCTTTCAGGGGAAAAGAAAGACCTATCTGGGGTGCATGCTGACTTTAAATAGACATGACATGCTTCTTGGACTAGATGCCCGACCCTCACAAACTTCTGGCTTCTTACGAATCCATTTAATCGCATTTTCAAACCAGGGAACCTTGCCAGGACTTCTAGTGATGAGATATCTTCTTTTTCGGCCAATAGCGCCCTTTGCGGGTTTTCGCTGATAGACCTCTCTCGTTTTTCTTATCAACATCGCCCGCTTGTGCTCTTTGCGAGTTTTCACTAAATGGACTCTGTCATTTTGGTTTCTCTGCTCCCGTCGCCTCATAGTGCCCGAAGGTTTTCACCGATAAGACTCTCTTATTTATTTCTCTCAATTTTGAATGTCTGCTTTCCATCTATGATTTTCTTAGCTCTCATGCCTTTGGCAATTGATCCGAAGGACTTGCGCTTGGTTTTGGGAAAATGAATTGTGGACGGGAATACAACTTTGGAATCATTTGGTAAGCTCATTGTCAAACCATTATAATATCTGCCCCAGTTTCAACTTCAGGGAAAATTGGATTTTTGTTTTGGTGTGACTGAACCCCTTGAGGGAGGCTGCCTACGTATCCTTTCGGAATCAAGTCAGAACGTAGTTCAAACTCATCATTTGTATTTTTTTTCTTTTATTTTTTTTTATTATTATTTTTTTTGATAATGGTGTTTTTGGATTCCAAAGAGGGTAGCCAAAGAAATATAACCGGCTCAAAAGGGCTTGCAAAATGGGTTGATAGTGTTTGGGTAGAAGGAATAAAAGCCTTCATCATCTCAAATGCGTCAAGACGTCACTAAAGTAAACTTAGACATAGTACCTCATTACTGCGTCTGTGTTAACAGCTGTTTCAGGATCCTTCCCTTCAATATCACCCGGATATAACACTCCTCTTGGCAGTATCTTCCTGATGATGTACGGACCTTTCAAATTAGGAGCAAATTTCCCTTTTGCTTCCTAGTGATGGGGAAGAATGCGTCTTAATACCAGCTGTCCTACTTCAAAATTCCTGTGCCGTACTTTCTTGTTGTAAGCACGTGCCATTCTTTGTTGGTACAACTGCCCGTGACAGACTGCAGCCATTCGCTTTTCATCAATTAAGGTCAACTGCTCCAATCGAGTCTTAACCCATTCGCTATCTTCAATCTCTGCTTCGACAATGATCCGCAGCGAAGGTATTTCCACCTCTGCCGGTATCACAGCTTCAGTTCCGTAAACCAACAAATATGGGGTTGCTCCTACTGATGTGCGCACCGTAGTGCGATATCCCAGTAAGGCAAAAGGCAACTGTTCATGCCACTGTCTGGAACTTTGGATTGTCTTTCTTAAAATCTTCTTGATGTTCTTGTTTGCTACTTCAACGGCGCCGTTGGCTTTGGGCTCATAAGGAGTGGAGTTTCTATGCGTTATTTTGAATTGTTTGCATACTTCCTCCATCAAACGACTATTCATGTTCGCAGCATTATCTGTGATGATAGTTGGAGGAATACCAAAACGACAGATAAGATTTGCATGTACAAAGTCCACCATTGCTTTTTAGTGACTGGTTTGAGAGTTATAGCTTCAACCCATTTCGTGAAGTAATTGATGCCAACCAATATGAATCTGTGCCCGTTGTCACACCTCTTTTTTTGCGGCGCTTTACATACTCCGGCAAAAGTGATATATATAAGCATAAAAGAGTTTTTCCAAATAAAGGACGGCCGGAACGGGATTAGTTATTAAAAAATTCAGAGTCGCCACTTGAGAATATAATGGTGTCTCAAGTCACCGATTTAATCCCGAACCGAGGAAAGTTTGACTCTGTTACAGTCTGCGAACTAGAAATCCTAGGTAAGGAATTCTATTAATCCGG
>MU740092.1:51031-67521 GCA_026770625.1 Nicotiana glauca
GTGAAAGTACGTTTCCGACCCCGTTGCCATCAAGGCACCCGTTTTCGTTAACGCACTTCGACTTTGTCGAGATTTGGATTTGGGTTACAATCAATGCACACCCGAATTTAAGGAAGTAATTTTGATTAAAATCGTGCCTAAAGGTTCTATCGTGGTGATATTTGGGAAAGGCCATTGAAATTTACTAAAATAGCCTCTCCAAATTCTAACTATTTAATATGCAATTATCGAGGGCCCCGTAATTATTTTTGGGTTGGGCGAGGCTCATCTCCAAATTTTAACCATTTTTAATTATTATCGGTTTATTTTAAGAATTACGACATCATGAANAGATGTTATTTTAAAATCTCGCCTAAAAGAGGCTAACGTATTATCAATTTTGGAAGGCCATGAAATTCGCTAAATGGCACACTCCAATCTCTAAGTTCAAAAAGTCGACATTACATAACACAAATGTGTACACGACCTCAATTGAGTTAGATAAAACCAAGGAATTGTAACGTATTCTAAAAATTTTTTTATAGTTACGCATTCAATGAAAGATTCATTTGGATACAGAATCATGTCATCCTATTATATGCATACCTGATCCGTATTTACACACTAATGTGAAAAGTAACCTGTTGGTCAACATTCCATAAGGGATGTGGACTGATTGTTTAAAAAATTAAACTCGCAAATTGTATAGTTATAACTTGCTGAGAAATAACGGCATGCTCTGAAGTATACATCTGTTAGGACTAGGACATTACTCTTTATATTAAATGATGAGAAATGAAGGATGCAAGCTTAAGAAAACAAATAATTTTTAAGAAAAGAGGCTCTAAATTTAACGAAATGGGAGGTGGCAAATACGTTCAACAGTTGCTGTACACAATTATGGTCTTGAGTGGGTTTCATTTAAACCCTTAAAAGACATAATATGCACAATTGTGAGAACCATTCAAAATAATTCCGAGCATCAGGCTCAACCACAGTAAAGGAACGAAGGGCATGTGAATATTACCACTGAACCCATTCTTCAAACGTGATCACTAACTGAGCACTCTAATAGAACATTCAAACTCAGAGATGAATGAAAGGACTTGCAATTTTGTATGAAAAATCTTCCAGACAGCATAGGAAGAAATGATATCAAAATAGGTTGTGACACCCGTTAGATGCTTTTGGCTCAATCGGACCAATGACGTCCATGCCCCACGCGACAAAAGGCCAAGGTGCCGACATAGGATGTAGCTCTGTTGGAGGTGCATGAATCAGATCTCCGTGCACTTGACATTGATGGCATCTTCGGAAGAAGCTGAAATAATCTTTCTCCGTAGTTATCCAATAATAACCGGCTCGAAGGATTTTCTTTGCCAAGACATACCCGTTCATATGAGGTCCACACACTCCTGTGTGTACTTCATGCACAACTCTTCCTGCTTCCTCAGTGTCAACACATCTTAACAAGTTAAGATCCGGGGTTCTTTTATACAAAACCTCACTGCTCAAAAAGAAACTAATCGCATGCCGCGTAATAGTTCTCTTTTGATCTCCAGTAGCATGTTCGGGGTATTCTTGTGTTTTCAAAAACCTTTTGACATCGTGGTACCATGGCCGGATATTTGGTCCTGCCTCGATTACATTACAAAAACCGTGTCTTTCTCTGATTTGGATTTCCAAAGGATCTATGTAGGCGTTGCCTGGATAGGGTAACATGGAAGCTAACGTGGCAAGTGCATCAGCTAGTTCGTTGTGACACCGTGGGATGTACCTGAACCCTATTGATGTAAATCGCTTGTCGAGATCTTCCACGTGCTGCCGGTAAGGAATACGCTTAACGTCTCGAGTTTCCCATTCACCTTGGGCTTGCCGGATAATCAGATCAGAATCCCCCATAATCAGTAAATCTTCAACATCTTGATCAATGGCCATGTTCATGACCATGATGCAGGCTTCATACTCAGTGGTATTGTTTGTGCAAAAGAAATAGAGCCTAGCCGTAGCCGGATAGTGCAGGCCGGTGGGCGAGATCAAGATTTCCCCAATTACTACACCTTTGGCATTTACAGCCCCATCAAAGAACATTTTCCAAGCATGAGTGTCTTCAGGGACTACTTCTATTGTGTTTACCTCCTCATCCGGAAAGTAAGTATTCAACGGTTGGTATTCCTCATCAATCGGGTTTTCAGCCAAGTGATCCACCAATGCCTGGGCTTTCATCGCCGTGCGAGTGACATAGACTATGTCGAATTTAGTAAGCAAAATTTTCCACTTTGCCAATCTCCCGGTGGGCATTGGTTTCTGGAATATGTGCTTCAAAGGATCCAACCTGGTAATGAGATGAGTGGTATGAGCTTGGAGATAATGTCTCAACTTCTAAGCGACCCATGTCAAAGCACAGCACGTTCTTTCCAACAAGGTGTATTTGATTTCATAACTAGTGAACTTCTTGCTTAGGTAATAGATCGCCTGTTATTTCTTCCCAGTTGCATCATGTTGCCCGAGGACACAACCGAAAGAATTTTCTAAGACTGTCAGATACAAAAATATGGGTCTCCCTTGCTCGGGCGGGACCAAAACCGAAGGATTCGAAAGATATTCTTTGATCTTGTCAAAGGCCTCTTGACACTCAGCTGTCCACTTGATTGCGACATCTTTCCTTAAAAGGTTGAATATGGGCTCGCATGTGGTAGTCAGTTGAGCGATAAACCGACTGATGTAGTTTAATCTGCCCAAAAGACTCATTACGTCTTTCTTTGTCCTTGGAGGTGGCAAATCCGGGATAGCTTGTATCTTTGTTGGATCTAACTCGATACCTCTCCTGCTGACTATGAAACCCAGAAGTTTGCTTGATGGGACTCCAAAGGCGCATTTAGCCGGATTCAGCTTTAAATCATACTTTCGCAGCCTCTTGAAAAATTTCCTCAAGTCTCGAACATCATCGTCTTGAGTGCTGGACATGATGATCACGTTGCCAACATACACCTCTATCTCTTGATGCATCATATCTTGAAAAATAGCAGTCATGGCCCTCATGTATGTTGCCCCGGCGTTCTTCAAACCGAATGGCATAACCCGATAACAGTAAGTACCCCAAAGTGTGGTGAAAGCGGTTTTGCTCGGCATCTTCCTCATCCATCAACACTTGGTGATATCCCGCGTAACAATCTGCGAAGGACTGTATCTCATGCTTGGCGCAGTTATCCACAAGAATGTGGATGTTGGGCAATGGGAAGTTATCTTTGGGACTTGCCCTATTCAGATCTCGGTAATCCACGCACACACGGGTTTTCCCATCTTTCTTCGGTACAGGAACTACATTAGCCAGCCACGTAGTTATACAGGACCACCCGGATTACCCCTGTTTTCAACTGCTTTGTGATTTCTTCTTTGATCTTATCACTGAAATCAGTATTGAACTTCCTTTGTTTCTGTTGAACTGGGGAACAATCAGGGTAGATTGGCAATTTATGCACCACTAGATCGACACCTAATCCTGGCATGTCGTTGTATGACCAAGCAAACACATCTTTAAACTCAAACAAGAGCTAAACTATTGCATCTCGGGTTTTCTCATCTGCGTGAATGCTTATTTTGGTCTCTTGGATTTCTTCAGAGGTTCCCAAATTAACTGGCTCGGTGTCATTCAAATTTGGCTTAGGTTTATTCTCAAAGTGTTCCAGTTCTCGATTTATTTCCCTAAAAGCTCTTCTTCATCATATTCCAGTTCTTGGTTCATTATTTCACAATTAGACGGCGTGTTTGGATCTGGGCGTGAAGTCCGCAAGCATGTCACGTTATTAAAGCCGCATTATTATAACTGAAAAGAAAAGATAAAAGAAAAATAGCGAAAATCAGAAAAAGGAAAATATAATGATGAACACTGATTTTATTCCTTGGAATCGGGAAGATAAAAGGGTTTACATTTCAAGAAACGAAAAACATGAAAACTAAAGGAAAACATCCGAGTTACACCCTGGGATAACTCGTGATGCAGGAAAGGTGGCAGGACAAGTCTACCCGGACTCCCACCTGACTGGGAACGGCGTAGCCTCCCAATTTTGAAGGTTAGCATTCGGCCCCATGTATAGCACTTCAGCGGTGCTTGTACCTTCTCCCAGCTGAACCATGTGGGTCTCATAAAGCATTTTCCTTAGGGCCCCACATACATTTTCTATTTCCTCGGCCGTGAAAACCTCATCATCTTCTTCTTCGACATATTTAGGCTTGGCAAAGGTCTCATACAAATGTGGCACTGGCTGTGGCAGAACCCACCCTTCTTTCTTCCTTTCCTTAGCCCATGTTTCATCTTCTCAGGTAGGGTGGAATCCTATCCCGAAGAGTTTCTTAGTGGGAGGCAAAGTGATAGTTTCAGTTATCCCCTGTAATGATTTTCCAAGTCCTTTTCCTGGTTTGAAACCCCGCCGGATCATTTATTTAGCCACCATGATTGACGCATTAGAAAGGAAAGGTTGGGGATAAGGGTTTCCTTCTTCATACTAGTCGGAAACCACAATTGTGAAGGCCTGATAAACTACGTGCTTGCTTCCTTCTCTTGCTTCAAGGCATGGAACTGAAGGATCTCGATAGATTGATTGCTCATCTTCCCCGTGGACCACGATCTATTGACCCTCATGCTCAAAATTTACCATTTGGTGAAGGGTAGAAGGTACGACTGCGGCTGCGTGAATCCATGGCCTCCCTAGAAGAAAGATGTAGGATGTGTCCAAGTCCAGAACATGGAAAGTTATTTCAAAATCCACTAGGCCAATGGTCAGGATCAAGTCTATTTCTCCAATTGTGTCCCTTTTTATACCATCAAAAGCCCGTACACACACATTGTTGGGTCGTATTCTTTCGGTCCCAATTTCTATGCGATGTAAAGTTGAGAGCGGGCATATGTCTATACCGGAACCTCCATCCACCATAACCCTTTCCATGTCGTAACCTTCGCATTTGACTGTTAGGTGCAGGGCTTTGTTATGTGCAGCTCCTTCTGGAGGCAAATCACTCTTGTAGAAAGAAATTTGGTTGACTGCAAAGAAACATTCTGCCATTCTTTCCAGCTGCTCTACAGAAGTCTCAATCGGCACATGTGCTTCATTCAAAGTCTTCAGCAGGACCTTTTGATGCTCGGATGAACTCATGAGTAAGGATAGCATGGACACTTGATCAGGGTGCTTGCGCAACTGATCCACCACCTCAAAGTCGGGCATTTTTATCTTTTGGAAGAAGACCTCCGCTTCTTCAGCGCTCACAGGATTCTTAGGTGGAAAGCATTTCCGTGTAGCGTTGTTCACTTCTTGTATGCCCGAATACTCCTCAACAGAAGTATTTCCCGACAGCTCCGCTGTGATTTCCTTGCTATTGTAAGTAACCAACGTCCGTTTATAATTCTATGGCACCACAGACGGGTCTGTTACTGGCTTCTGTGGCACGCGTCCGATAACCACTGGCTCATTCAGCCGAGGCAGTTTAACCGTTCCCCGGACCACATAGGCCCCTTTCGGTACATACATTGATACTTCTCTTTTCAATTCGAGCCTTTGCGGCTTCTCTGGGCGGCCTCGTGGAACATAGAGAACCTCGTTCTTCGGAAGCACCCTCATCTCCATTTTGGTTTCAAACTTCCTTCCAAGCTCAGCCTTGGTAGCCTTAATCTTCTTTTCCCCTTTTGCTTGTCTCGGGGTTGCCGTAGTCTTTCTTTCGGAATCCACAGTGGCAATTATGGCCTTCAAAGTGGGATCAAAATCCTCGCCTTCACAGATCATCCCGATCACTTGCCCATTATTGTGAACGGGCAAGGGATTATTAGTTACATTTGGGACCTCCTCGTCCCTCACCACTATCTTTCTCTGTTCTATCAAGTCCACCACTGCCCTTTTTAGAATCCAGCAATTGTTCGTATCGTGCCCTTCTGCCCCTGAATGATAAGCACATATGACACCCCGCTGATATGATGGTGATTCTAGGTTTTGCTTGTTTAGTGGTATGGGTTGTAGGAAACCCATTTGGACAAGCTTCGAGAATAACTCAGAATATGATTCACCGATGGGGGTAAAAGTTTGTCTCCTGGGTGGTTCCCGAGGACGGAAGTTATTCTTGGGTGGTTGGGGATTATAGTGGTTTTGGTAAGGAAGCTGGTTTCTGGGAGGTGGAGCTTGGTTTCGGTTGATTTGTTGCGGTGGTCTGCCATAGGGTTGAGCATTCATGACCATGTACGGCTGAGGAGCATAGGCCATGTCCTGATGGAGGTAGTAGTGTTGCGGGGTTCTTTCTGGAAGGTGGGGCTTGGGGTTATGATATTATCTTGTTCCTGATGCTGCCATGGACGTCTCTTCCTTTTTTTGCCCCTTGTTATTCCCCCGGACCCACCTTGGATGGCTTGGGAGGTTGCTCTTATGGCTGCCTGGCTCAAAATTCTTCCCGTTTTCAAACCATTCTCTGCCATTTCCCCAATTTTGATTGCTTCTGCAAAAGGCTTTCCCATGGCCGACATCATGTTCTGGAAGTAATCAGGCTCTTGGGCTTGCAGAAAGACAACGACCATCTCCATCTCACCCATGGGAGGTTTTACTCTTGAATCTTGCTCACGCCACTTAATGGCGTATTCTCTGAAATTCTCTGAGGATTTCTTCTTTTGATTTGTCAAAGAATTCCTATCTAGCGCAATGTCTATGTTGTATTAGAACTGCCGAATAAAGTCCCGGGCGAGGTCATCCCAGATATGCCAACGGGAGATGTCTTGATCCATGAACCATTCGGAAGCAATACCGATCAAGATTTCCCCGAAGTACGCCATCAACAATTCTTCCCTGCCACCGGATCCTCGCAACTAGTTGCAATACTTCTTCAAGTGAGTGATGGGGTCGCTGTGCCCGTCATACTTTTCAAATTTAGGTGTTTTGAAACCTGACGGAAAACGGACATGCGGGAACATACAAAGATCCGCATAGGAGACACTCTTTTGCCCGCTCAAACCTTGCATGTTCCTCAAACTTTTCTCGAGGCTTCTTATTCTCTTGGCCATTTCGTCCTGCTCGGACGCCCTGGGATTTTGGTCTTGCCCGGGTATAAACTCGTATTGAGGATGCTGAGAGTATGCATTGGCAGTAAACCTGGTAGGTTCCAATGAGAAAGTGGTGCTTGGAATGTGAACGAGGATGAATCACAGTTAGGCCTGTGCAAAGTGGGTTGTGCCGCAACTTGACAAGGTGGTGCGGTGAATGTGTTTAAGGTCGCACCCGTCGCCGGTACTTGGGGGTGAGACTCAGAAGGTGATCCGGCGAAATGGGATGACATGGTAGGATACCCGAATGGGGTAGTTGGGTAACTGATGGGGACGTTGGAAGTCTCGCTTGTTCTAGGAAATAGTTTGGGGAATCCAGGGATTGCACTTGGCAGTTCTCTCCCATTGTTCCAGGCGTCCCACATTTCCATTATGCAGAGACGTAGGATTCTATTTTCTTCAGCAGTTGCTGATTCGGAAGTTGGGATGGCCGTGATTGAACTCTCCTCTGAAATAGGAATTGTTGGTAGAGTGATTTCTGAAGACATTTCTATACTTTCTTTGGACCTTGTGAAGTAAGTGTGAACACTTCCTTTTGACTCTGTGACGGATGGCTGAACACTTCCCTTCGACCTTGTAAAGTACGAATGTGAGGCCAGACTATCACAAAACCAACCACCCTTCTATAAAACCTGGATCTCGCAGCAAGTAAACGGTTAGTTTGAAACAAACAACAGATATGTAATCTCACGTTGGGGTGTGATGCACCTATACAGTTAAGAGGGTTTCTACATGTTTTGCATTGGTTGCATGAGTCATTCCGGCTTTAACTAACTCTTTCAGTATGGACCTCTTTCTTCATCTTTGTTTCTCTCTAATCACTCTTGATTTTTGTTTTGTTTTTGCCGCTCTTTTTGGCACTATCTTTTTTTTTCCACTCTTTTATTTTTGTTATTCGATTTTTTTTCTTTCTCTTTTTCACTCTTTTCTTTCTTTTTCACTCAAAATTCTTTTTATTTTTATTTTATCACTCAACTAATTTTATGGCTGTGATCGAATCCGATGGGGATTGCCTACGTATCATGACCCCGCATGAATCAGATCTTGCGTAGTTCGGAAGATTGTGAATGGAGTAGATAAACTAACTTTTTTTTATAAAACTCAGACCATTAAAGCATTAAGGCAAAAGAAAAACTTTTTTTTATTTTTTATTTTTGATTGATTTTTTTTTCTTTTGGAATTTTCTAAAAAAAATGCTTTAAAAGAAGAAAGAGAATTTTTATTTGAATTTTTTATTTAGATTTTTCTTTTATTTTTTAAAGAAAGACTTCTTAAAATTCTTTTTCTTTCGATTGGAGTTTTGGGAATTCTAGAAGTACAAAGAAAAATATTTTTGTTTGAATTTTTATTTATTTATCTTTTTCTAGATAATAAAGAATTTTTCTTTGGATTTTGGATATTGCCTCTTAATTTTCGAAAGAGTGATTTTTTAAGAAAAATGTTTTAAATTTTTGAGCTTTTATTTATTTACAAAAACACTTCTAAAGAAAAGCGAAAATATTTTTGGACTTTAATTTTTTTTAACTTTTTTATATTTACAAGCACGAAGACATCTAAAAAGCATTTTTTATTTATTTTTGTTTCTGATTTTTTTTTTGAAAAATACTTCAGAATGAAAGAAACCCGTATTTTGATTTTTAATAATTTTTTTGTATGAAAGACATTAGAAAGAAGGAAACCATTTTTTTGAGTTTAAAACTACTTTTTTTTTTAATTTTATTTCTAAGGAGAGATTTCCAAAGAAGGAACTAAAGGAAAATATTTTGGATTTTTGAAAATTAGGGTCGGAACCGATGAAGTTTGCCTACGTTTCTCACATCCGGTGAGAATCAGACCCGCGTAGTTCGATAAAAAAAACTATTTTTGAAAACAAAACCCTTTTTTTCTTTCATTTTTTTCCGTTTAAAAAAAAAAATTCAATAGAGTTTCGACATTATTCGGGCGTTGGTATTTTCAGAACATGTGATCAAATCCCTTAACCCTATACACTGCTATTTCCTTCTTCAACTCTCTTTTTTTTTTCTTTTTTTTTTGCCAAATAAACCGGTCAGCATGCAGGTCCGAAACAAATAAATGCACAAACAAGATGCATCATGGTGGTCTTTTCGTTTCAGGTACACCTGTCCTAGACAGACCCAATTCCTGTGTTGAGTCTCCTAAGTCGAAAATGCACATGATGCAAACAAATGTTCCTACTAGGGATCCGACATGAGGCTTTGTTATTCTAAGTTAACATCCTGTTGGAGAAAGTATCTAGACTGGCTTACTCGAGCGGACAACTCGACCCGAAGAGGGTTAGTGTACCGGTAGTATTGCTTTCCGGCTTAACTGGCGGTGCTCCCCGCCTAAAACATGTGTGACTAGAAATCCTTCACCGGGTGCCAAGCACCTCGGCTATCTCAATGAAAGCGGGCTATGTCAAGCAAATGCCCAATTTCGATTTCAAGAAGACTCAGAGGAGAAATGGGTATCGGCAGAGTTTATATACAGTTCACAAAATATCAAAGAGGTAGAAGCAACATTTAGCTCGTTAAAACAAACATATAATAAAATCAGATAATAAATAAGCCAAATACAACAATTATTCAAAGCTCGAATTCTTAAAACACTGAACCGGTGGTTCTGGGTTTGTCTCCCCAGCGGAGTCGCCAGAGTTGTCACACCTCCTTTTTACGCACCTACCCCGAAGGATAAATGTACAAGGGAGTTTTTCCATTTAAAGTGACATTATTCGAAATGGGATTATTTCTTGATCTCAGAGTCGCCACTTGGAATAAATTGTGGTGTCCCAAGTCACCGATTTATTTAAAACCCAAATCGAGGAAATTTTTGACTTTCCAAATGAAGTCTGCGAACCAGAAATTCTAAGTAAGGAATTTTGTTGACCCGAGGGAAGGTGTTAGGCACCCCCGGATCCCGTGGTTCTAGCACGGTCGCTTAAACTATTGTAAATGGCTAAAATATCTGATTCTAATACATGTTATTAATTATGTGCTTTCAATCAATTCTAAACTGCTTTTATTAAATTAAAACCGTACATTTAAATATTCCAACAAGACGGGCCTAATCTTGATATGGACCTAGGCTCCTAATGAGTATGTAGGTCAAACATGTGTCCGGGTCGTTCATTTTAGCCTATGCCAAGTAAGACAAGCTATCAACTTTTAACAAACTTCAGTTTGTGCAAAATGTCCATTGAAGTTGTTCCCCAATTAATTTATGCAAAGCGATAATGCATGAAGCGATTCCATTTTTTAACTAAAACTTGCTACTAAATAATCGGAAATGCATCAGATTCAAATGAAACTCTTAACAAGACATGAGCGTTTAATCTTCTGATTTTAATGCATTTCAACTTCTCTTATCAACTAGATCGAAAAAAAACACTCATTCGGGTGTGACTTGGACAAATGATTAATGAAAGGCCAACAAAACGAGTAAGGAGACCAATTTCAAAGCCGCAGACTAATTCGGACAATTCATTTCCAGATGTAAAGCTGTTTATTTTTAAGAACTTACTGTTTTGTCAAAACATTAATGAATGATAACTTCGAACCAAATGTTAATCAAGCTAGTTCGAAAGTCTATGGACTTAACATGCTGTAGAGAAAAACAAACAACTCCATTTAAATAGTCCGTGATTCAACGCGAAAATAAAGCAATCCAAGTTATACAAATGTGCCTTACACTAGCAGAATGTGACAAAAAAAAACTAATCTAAATAAGTGAATAACCAAGCAACGATCTCGGGACTTAAGTCCAATGATCCTCCTTTCATTTTCAAACTTCAATTTCAGTCTATAGCCACATAAATATGAAAATGTGTACCTGGAATTTGACAAAACAGAAATGAAGGAGGGAGATGTTAGCAAACAACTCCAACAACAACAAGCAAGACAGTAGGCCTAGCAGTATCAATGATAAAACAGTATCAAAGCAGTGTCGGAAGATTCCAGGAGTAGTTTTCCAAACGGGGAAAAACTTAAAGAACTTAGTAGTAGTTTCGAGAAAGATTCAACTATAACCAACAGTTGGAAACCCAGCAATCCCAGTTCTCAATTTCAATCGAAGTAACAAAGAAAGAGATGCAAAGTAAACAGATGCCTGACTTTGGAAACTTAGAGGAAAAAAGAACAGATTGAAACTATGGGGATAAGTCTCAAACTTCCAATTCTAATACACTGATCTCTAAGATTTATGAGACCAGTTTACAACTCAACTCTTTTCTGAAGTTTCTCTCTAATTTTCTAAGGCTGGAAAAGGACTCTCAAAGATTGGAAATCTGGTTTCAAAGACTGGAAATCTGATCAAAGACTCGAAAGAAAACCCTCTAAGAAAAAAAAATTGTTCAAAGACTAGAAGATCTGATCAGGGACTGGAAAATCTGCCCAGGGAATGGAAAATCTGCCCTGTAACTATTCTGAAAACTTTCCTTATATAACCCAAAGGACTGAACTCTTACAGCCTGTTAAAATAACTCAGCCCTCCCATTTCCCCCACTTCTTTTTGTCTAAGTATGTGACACTGATTTCAAAAAATTTCCGGAGTGCAGAAGCTGTGGAATATCCTGCTGTCTAGCAGGTTCCACTAACTTCTCCCATGTGCATTTCATCGTTTATTGTTAAACCCATGTTCATATGTTTATTTCCAGTTTATGGACACCACCCACTGATTTCTTGGATAAAAAAATAAATCTAAACTCTTTTTAATAATTCCCACAAATTATGTGGGAAACTTAAGAAAATTAAGTTATTATATATTCTTACTTTTCCCACGATATTCATGGAAAATTACACTAGTAACCCCACCAAGTTCTTGTCAAACCCTCACTAGGAAACTCCCTAGGAATTACCCACAAATGACCTGTGAAACTATTTTCCCACCAGCCATTTTCCCACTAAGGGTCTCCCCTAGAATGTCGTGGGAATATTCAATTTGCACACAGATTTCCCACCTATTCTTCAGTGGGAAAATCTGTATTTCTGGTAGTCGGAGACAAATAAACTTATGCCTAAAGCCAGACCTGTTGTCGTCATGGTATTCTCAGACACTCAAAAATGTTATATTCTCTTAGATATATCTACCGAACACTTCTTTGTCAATAAAGATGTTATCTCCAGAGAGGATGTATTTCCATTCAAGGACTATCAACATGTGTCTCCTCCTATATTTAAGCAACTTCTTTCAACCCCTAGTTGTGAAAAGGTGTACACAAAAATTTATCCCTCACCACACATCAATTTTTCTACTTCACCATCTAGTGATCATTTTTCACGTACCTCATATGAAGGTAGACATAGCTCTTTATCTACTGCTCCTAAGCCATGTCTCACACAGAGAAGATATCTCAGAACCAAACATCCTCTAGTATTGCCCAAGGACTTTGTCACTCGGCCTTCTAACACTGCTACTCCATATTCCATGGCCAACTATATCTCCTATGCCGATCTTTCTCCTTATTATTAGTCTTATATTATAGACTTCTCCACAATTGTAGATCCCACCTCTTATGAAGAGGCTATTAAAGACCTAAGGTCGGTGGAGGCTATGTATCAGAAATAGTGGCTTTGAAAGCTAATCACACTTGGGAAGTGGTCTCACTTCCTCCGGAAAAGATGCCTATTGGTTGCAAATGGATATTTAAAGTGAAATACAGAGCTACATGGGAGGTTGAAAGGTTTAAAGTGAGGTTGGGGGCCAAAGGGTTCAGCCATTAGGAAGGTAATGATCATCAAGAAACTTTCAGTCCTGTTGTAAGATGTTTACAATTAGTACTATACTTTTTGTTGTAGCTTCAGAATATTGGCATATCCATCAAATGGATGTGTAGAATACTTTCCTACAGGGAGATTTGCCTGATGAAATCTATATGACTCTTCCTTACGGATTTTAGAGTTAGGGAGAGAGTAGGTCAGCTTGCAGACTTTTGAAATCCTTGTATGGTCTATAAAAAAGCACCCATCAGGCTATATAGTACTAATTGTAACTGGGAGTTGCATTGTGGTTATATTAGTTTATGTGGATGATATGCTCATCCCAGGACCTGATTTGAGGCTATTAGAAGAAACCAAAGCAACACTTGAGAAGACTTTTAAAGATGAAAGACCTAGGGGAGTTGAAATAATTCCTTGGGATAGAATTTGCAAGATCATCACAAGGTATTCTAATGCATCAAAGAAAGTATGCATTAGAACTTGGTTCTGAACTTGGCTTAGTTGCTACAAAACCTGCTATTACACCTCTTCAAGTACATGTGAAACTCATTACTCAAGAGTATAATGAACACATGTGCACAATCAATACCTTAATTAGATGATGCATTATTACCAGATGTTACTAGCTATCAAAGGCTACTGGGCAAACTTCTATATCTGATAGTAACAAGACCAAACATTACATTTAGAGTTCAAATTCCCAGTCAGTTTATGCAAAATCCTTAGAAATCTCATATGGAGGCAGCGCTCGGGTTGGTCAAGTATGTTAAGAATCACCTTGGACAATGCGTGTTTCTATCTAGTCAAAAGAGAAATATAATCTCAGCTTTCTGTGATGCTGATTGGGTAGCATGCCTATTGACTAGGAAGTATGTGTCTGGGTTTTCATAAAGTATGGGAATTTACTGATATCATGGAAGTCAAAGAAGCAAAAAACTATTTCTAGAAGCTCTGCAGAATCCGAGTACAGAAGTATTGCAACAACAGTGGCTGAACTAGTATGGATATTTGGATTACTCAAGGACATTGGAGTGGTGTTTGAATTGCCAGCTACTATCTTCACTGACAATAAAGCAGCCATACAAATAGCTGCCAACCCTGTATTTTATGAAAGGACCAAACACATAGAGATTGATTTCCATTTTGTAAGACAAAAAATTTGGCAGGGGCTAATCAGGACAGAGTATTTGGGAACCAAAGAACAGTTGGCGGATGTGCTAACTAAAGGACTGCCTAGAGATCAACATGAGTACTTAGTGTCCAATCTAGGTTTACTTGATATTGTCATACCACCTAGCTTGAGGGAGAGTGTAGAAACAGTAGGAGTAACATAATAAATAGTGAGGGGTGCAGTTAGTTAGTTAGTGTACATATATTGTATTCAGAAAGAAAAAAACCTTTTCAGGATGAGACTACGAACCCTAATGGAGCCAATGAGAAAGCAGACATCAGAGGAAGACCATCATCTCTATCCGGGTATGATCGTAGCTTCATTCATTTATTGAGCCTTGGGGATCACCACTAGCATTGATGTCAATCACCACACTACCTCTATCATACATACGACATTACACGAAGCGAGAGTGCATGGTCAACATACACCTAAAGCGCCTACGTAAGAGAAAATTGAATTAATTAAATTGAAGTTCTTTCTTTGGCCTAATTATCGATTAAAAGATTTAGCTTGTATGAATCGTTATTGGTTTGATACCAGTAATGGTAGTCATTTAAGTATCTTAAGGATACATATCTATCCACGATTGAAAATAAATTGATAGTACTATATACCGTGTCTCGTATAGAGTATCTGAAAGTAAACAAATGTACACATGCTTTGTCGTACATCTCATTCGAATCTAATTCGAGTAGACGATACTAAATCAATAATGTATCGATTAGATCTAGAAATAAATCAACAGAATCTTCTTCATTTTAGGATTTTTGGTTTAAATTAGTCGCTTTTGTGAATGACGAAAAAAGTACCTACCATCTTTTTGGAGGCGTCTTCTTTGAACTCAAAAACAATTTCCCTTGAATTCTTCTTGTGAGTGAATCCTATCTATTAGACTCTTTTGAAATTGTTTTAGAAAAACTGTAGGGACCACTAGTCTGTTAGAGAGTTATTAATTAATTGTACATTATCCGCGATTTTGGGTCATTTTTACTCCATGGATGATCATTTTGATACCTTCTTGGTTGAGATTAAAGAGGGATTCGAGGGGAATCAATTGGATGTAGGATTTTTGATCTCAATATTCATTTTTTTATTGTGAAATCCACGTAGAAATTTATGGAAATTAAGCCTAAATTTGAGGAACTAGGGCTTGAGATTTTGAAATTTGATTTGGGGATTTGATGGGTCATTTGAGCTTGGATTTGAGAGTTCTTAGTATGTATGAACTCGTGAGGAGATTTTTTTTTTGGAAATCCACTAGGCACTTGCCTAGGGCTAGTTTTTTTATTAATAACAGAAAAGAAAAATACAACAATTAGGAAAAGTACAAATAAGGGGAACAATAGCACTAGTATTGTTACCCCTATAACAGAAACCGGGCTAACCTTACCGTACTAATCCTATCGAGGCTTGCCAACCTCGCCTACTAATATGAATGTAAAAAATATGAACTTGAAAGGACAAAAAATTCTATGATCATCACAGAGTTTATAACATACTATGTGATGAGATTACGAATGAGGATACTAAAAAAGTGGTAGAATAAAATGTAGTACCCATTTGATTGTTGTCCCTTTTTTTCCAACCTTGTAAAATCTTCAATTTGAAATTCTTTGTCGTTTTCATCTACCTTGTTCAAAAAGTATTCAAAAATCATCGTTTTTTTTTCAACGGTTGGACCTCGTTGATGAAGTTGGGGCAGCCTGCTTTTGTTTGGCAGCTCTCATTAGTCGTCGCCTAACAATTGCTTCCGTGTCAGACCTTGTTGCAATTTTCATCCAGATAGCACCTGCTTCACTTGTTTCAATGTGGTCCTCCACAATGTTTGGTGTTGTATCTAGGAAGTGAATGCATGTGCGACAAGGAGGCTTACTTGGAATGAAATCTGGAGCCTCCCACTTGGTCTTTAATTTTCCAGCCAAAGTATTTTCAAAAAATTGAATTTGAATTTCATCCTTGATAACTCTTTCCACACGATGACTAGCAAATTGAAACTTTAGTTTAAGCCCATTTTCCTGCTCCCTTTTCAAATTTGCGCAAATGAATTTATTTGATAAAACATGTCGTTCATCTGCCATAATTTCTATTGCAAACTAATTTGCATTCCCTGTTGACTTTAACGTGCATGATGATGGATTAAAATTAACCACTGTCCAATCTCTACCTTTTGGTCTTTGCACAGACTGGGAAATATCTGCTACCATGTCTGTTTCGCTAGCTTCTAGTGCATGTTCCTGCATATCATAAAATATAGTAATTGCTTGTTTTTCTATTTTGTGTGCTGCCTTAGGTTGACAGTGCTGGCTCGGACTTCTTTTCTGCTCAATTTCCTTCGAAGTTGTTGCATTATTAAGCTTTTGTTGCTGCTGTCCAAATGTTATAAATACCCGTGCATTTGGATTTAAATTTTTCTTGTTTTGCACCTGTTGCGAAGAAATTGAAACTTGCTTCTTGTGCACGTCTACTGCCCCTTCAATTGATGTATATGGTCCATGATCTGACTCTTCATAACTGTCTTCCATGTTGTTCTCAAAATCCTCAACTTTCT
>MU740092.1:72838-90264 GCA_026770625.1 Nicotiana glauca
TGCTGCACAACCATGTTTTTTGTCCCAACTCCATCGCCTACCTTACCCTTTTCAGTCATCAAACGACATGTTCTTTCCTCATGCCCCTGATGCTTACAACAAGAGCAATATTTGGGGAGATTATCATACACTACCTCCTGAAAATGCTCAACAAATTTTCCGGTGGACTTATCAATGATGTGCAGCTTCACTCACTTAGGATGTTTGTCTAACAGATCTAATAATACCTTTACCCTAGCAACACTTGACCTTGTTCGATCTTGTGTTGCCTCATCCACTACAAGAGGCTTTCCTACTGCTGAAGCGATTGATAGTAATGATTTATTTGCGAAAACATTCGGTGGCAAATCAGCAAGCAAAATCCACACCACATATTTTGATGTTTCCTCCTTGGGGTTAAATCCTATCGTCCATGGAAATGTTCTAAAAAATAATTCGTCACCTTTAGCTTTTATGTAACCTACTGACCTCGACAAGAACTGGACATAATCTTCAAACAAATCGAACCTCACCAGAATATGTCGAAATTCAAGCTGTCCAATATTACACAATCCTTTAACATCGTACTGTTTCAGAATGAGTTGATGCAGCTCATGTAAATCTGGTTTCGCATATGAAAATTTCATAAAGACTGCTTGGTGTAATCCTTCTTCAATGGTAAATTGATTTACGTCCTCTATATTAAATTCTATAATTGGCTCACCATGAATAAATTTCACAGGAACCAAATCAATTTTTGGTGAACTAGCAGCTGTTTTTATGGTTTGTAAAGGAGCATCATATGACTGTTTAGGATTGGAATTTGGGATTGCATCCAGCATGTTTTGACTCGCCTCTCCCACACCCAAAGGCTGGGGAGAGGACACAGCAGTCATGAGAACTCTTCAACACTCCATTAACGTGAAGAAGTAGAATAATCTAACAAAGAATCTGCTTGCTACAGTAAACGTGAAAATGTGTGCTACAGAAATCGAAGATTAAAGTAAAAGATCTTAAACTACACTGAAGTTATTCAAATGTAGAAAGACAGTAGAAACTCGAAATTTGCAGATAAGCTGAATGCTTTAGTAAATCGCAAATCTTAGAATTAAAATCTAGACCAAATGGTTCTATTGATGTGAAATGTTTTTCATTTTCGAGAAGTGGGCCGGGGCTTGGGTTTTGCAAATTTCATGATTTTCGATGTTTTTTTATTTTTTCGATTGGGTTATGTTCATTTAGCCTATTGTAATGTATTCACTCTTATTTTGGATATATTCGACTCACGTGGAGGCCGATTTGAGGGGCAAAGGCATCGCAAGCTAGAGATTTCACCGATTTGAGGTGAGTAATGATTGTAAATAACATCCTGAGGGCTTGAAACCCCGGATTTGCACACCGTAGTGCTATATTGAGTGACTTTCACGTCGGATAGCGAGCGTGAGGAAGAGCACCATTGGGGATTGTGAGTTGATCCGTCCGGTTTATTGATTTTACTGCGTATTTGACTGAAACCTATTTGATATTATCATGATTTGGGTTGATTGCCATATTTGGGCTTCGTGCCAAATATTTGAACCCTTAGGGGATTGTTATCACTATTTCTTCACTATTGTGACACATTATTTGAACTCAGTCCTAATGATTATACTGTTTTGCAAACTCAGTCGTTTTAATTAAATTTTGAGTTTTTTACTGATATTTCACTATTGTCTGGGCTGAGAACTATTATTCTATTGATGCCCGAAAGGCTTATGATATTTCTGGACAGAGTGAGGCTTTCTGGCCTTGTGCATGATATGAGGAGGCTTTCAAGCCTCGAGTGATATGTGAGGAGGCTTTCAGGCCTCGAGTGTTATGTGAGGAGGCTTTCACGCTTCGAGTGTGATATGAGAAGCCTTTCAGGCCTTATTTATATGCCACAAGCTGGCTTGATATTGCGCTTGGGTCGTAAAGGCCCCCTCCCGGAGTGTGTACACCCCCAGTGAGCGCGGGTACCCACCTAAAGCGGACAAATTTTAGACAGTGGTAACAATGGCACTGTAATACGCGTTTTGGTCAGGTAACAATGACTACCCAGTCAGGTAACAATGGTTGACCAGTGGTAACAATGGCACTGTAATACGCGTTTTGGTCAGGTAACAACGACTGACCAGGAGCATAATCTTGCCCGAGAGGTCGGTACTATTTTGAGATATTGCCCGATGGGCGAACTTTGATATGCTCATCTTGCATATTTACTTGTCTTTTTACCTATTATACTGTGGTAATTGTGTCCGAGGGGCGGATTTTTTCTGTGCTAATCAGCACTAACTACTTTGAAATCATTTTTTTGTAACTGTTGAAGAGATCATTTTCAAAACAGCTTTAAAGGATATTTCTAAAGATTTCACAGCCTTACTGTTTTCTTAAAGGATTGTACATTGCTTCTATACTGCATGATGGTTTTCTTTACGTGATTTCTTACTGCTCAGTTGTTATTTACCTTTATTACTCGCTGAGTTAGAGTACTCACTTTACTCCCTGCCCCTCGCGTGCAGTTGCAGGTATTTATTCACCCGGTAGCGGGTATTGGCTGCGTGGAGGCAGAGTTGTTCAGGTTTAGCGAGGTGACTGCGAGCGTTCACAGCACCACTATTTTTCTATGTTATTTATTATTCTCGTTCAATTTATTTCTAGACTTGTAAAGTGGATTTAAATTCTTATAGATGCTCGTAACTTGTGACACCCCGATTAGGGCTGTGTTGGGTTAGTATTTCATTAATTAATATCATTAAATCATATTTTTTCTATTCATTTATGCTTAACTATTTTGAAAGAGACGAGTTGGGTTGGTTGGCTGGCCTTGTCTTCATGAGAGGCGCCATCATGACCATTGCGGGATTTGGGTCGTGACAAGTTGGTATCAGAGCCTAGGTTACTAGGTTTCACGAGTCATGAGCAGGTTTAGTAGAGTCTCACTGAGTGGTACAGGGAGACCTGTATTTCTCCTCGAGAGGCTGCAGAACCTTTAGGAAAACTTCACATTCTTGAATTCTTATCGTGCGTCTTTAATTTAGCTTGAAAAGAAACTCTTGAAATTCCTTCCACGCGTTTGTATGTGCGCATGAGCGCTCAGTATGAGATGTGCCTTGATGGCTTGCTATTCCCCGATCAGGGGGCGAGATGTAATCTCTGTGAGTCTATGTTGGGCTAGTCTGGAGGACTTGAGGCCGAATATTTTTCTATGGCTTGAGCACCGAGGTGATGATTGTGTGAGCAAGTGTTTTGAACTTATATCTTCGATATTGTTCCTATTAGCGAGAATGGTGGTTGGATATCCATGTGATGAGTATGTTAGTACTGCGAGATGCATATGACTTGGTAGTGACGAGGAAGGTCTACCGGATGATAGATGAACTATCAAGTGTTTGATTTCCATTGTGATTGGTTACGTGGCCTGAGTGATGGGCGCGTAAAGAATCTTTTCATGTCTCCTAGATGGGAGTAAAGTAAATTTCATGTTGCGGTATGAGTTCAGACTCAGGAAGACTAAGTGGCTGTGTAATGTGTATGATGATGAAATGTATACGAAAATGTTATATTAAGGCGAAACAAGTGGTTATCTTATGCAGAGTGTTCCAAAGTGTATGTTAGAAGATCTCATGTGTAATGGAAAGGTATGTGTTGAAATTTGAAATTTAGGATTGCATAAGAGAGTGGGCTTCACTATTGCGGGGTTGGATGCGAAATTTTGGAAGATTTACAGTACTGGATGATCTGAGTTTCACAAACTTATAAATGATTTGAGTTTAATCTCACTGTGGTATTGTGGCATCAATAGAGTAAAAAGTGTATGAGTTATTGAGTGTATCTCGATCCATGGCTTCGAGCCAAGTAGGGGAGTCTGTTGTGAGCAGTTGATTGCACGGTAGGGTGCTATTTTGGCTTCAGTTAGGGCGTACGGGTTTAGCTATAACTAGAGTGAAGAAATGTTTTGACAAAGGTTACATGGTGCTTCGTAGATGTGTGAGAATCACTAGATGTCTTAAGCTGTTGTTGGTAAAGGATGCTCGATGCATGGAGTAGGAAGATGTTTGTTTGTATTGTGATGAGGCCATATCCTGCGGTGTCAGAGTGCTAATGAGGAACGGGTATTCCTATTCCTTGGTTCAGGTAATTTGTAGTTTTAATAAGAGTGAATGACTTTCGAGAATGGTTCTAATGTGTTCAAGATTCTGCAAGAAACAATCAGGTATTTTAAAGTTGCATGTGTGGATAGAAACTCTGTTTTCATTGGAAGAGGTTCAGATTTGTGGTATTTTCATGTTAATTATGGGATTCTATGTATCAGTACCTGGAAAGTAAATGTAACATATTTAGATTTGCATGAAGTTCTTCAGAGTAGGTTATTTTGGGAATGTGGTGTTTCTAGGAATATTTGAGAGAATGTTCAGTGGCTCATGGGTCTTAGACAGTGTGGTCTTATGCTTGAGTCTCATATGGTAAGCCTGGGTTAAGGCATTGTGGTGCTACAGCAAGAGGGAATATCAAGTGGATGATGAATCAGAAGGGAAATTAGATAGATGGAATAGCTTGATAGTAGACCGAATCGGTGTGGTAAGGATATGATTAATTTCTTTGTATGTGTTCGAGGTAATGAGCCCTTACAGATATTTTGTAGCAAAGCTCTTGAGTTCTGACAGCTTGCTTAGCCCGGTTGGATAGAAGGATTCAGTCCTGGCAGTTTAGCTTGTGCAAATGGAATTGAGAGAGGGTTCTCGTTGGGTTTTACTGTGGTTTGGAGATGTATATTTTTATGGGCATGCGGAGCATGTGATGTGTAATGATTTTTATTCTAAATGGGATCAGTGGAAGTTTTTGGCTAGATGAGTTACAGTTCAGTTCTGAAAAGAAGTTCATAAAATTCATAGGCAACGGGTTGCCTCAGGTAATCAAGGAAATGGTACTGCTAATTGGAAGTGATTTGACGAGAGTATTTGTCTCGGAAAAAGGGTAATGTGATTAGACGGATGATACTTCGGTAGTATTTTGGCAGTTTCTTGTTGGGTCTACTGGTGATATTTGGGTTATTTGGTGGCACAAGGAAAATTTAAAGTATCCATCATGGAGTAACGGGGTATTTAAGGTGTGGTATGCATTCAGATGGAAAATTTGGGATCAGGTATGATGATTCGTGTGCTATAAGGAGTTGGAGACTGGGAGTTATCATGTACAGGCTATGTCCTAGTTGTGGATCGTATGTATTTGGCACTGTTTAGCGACAATCGGGATTTGGGGGCTTGAGTGGATCTTTATTTGCTGGTATGTTAGATTTTGGATGTGATGTTGAAATTCAGACTGGTTGTCTTAGTGTTAGGTGATTCTGAACTATTGTGCTACGGGCTATGCTGGAAATGCCACGGGTTGAGTGGTGAGGTACATCAGATTATGTTCTAGTAGAGTGGTTTGTATTTCAAAGACTAGCGGATGGCTGGGGAGGACTATTTTTCATAATTGGGCCTTCGTGATGGATGTCAGTGCACAGGTTTCTACCATTGATTCAGTTCAGGAGTTGAGGGACTTTTCGGATGTGTTTCTTATGGCTGGACATGTCGCTGGATGAGGTTGGGGGTTTCGATATTGATTTGGTGTCAGGCACCGTATCGTATAGCTCCGGTAGGAGCTGTAGTAGTAGGAGGAGCAGCTTCAGGATTCTTTGATGATGGGTTTCGTTGGCAGTCAATGTGGAAACGTGTTCTAGCTTGAGTCGGCTTGGTTGACCCCAAAATTTTATTGTTAAGGGACAGGTTGATTCCATCGTTAGTGAGCTTGTTAATGATCTGGGGAGAACTATGAATTTCATTTGTGTTGCGAAACATTATGATTTGTTGGTTATGGGCACATGTGGTGCGGTTCTACTGGGGATTCATAGTAAAAGTGAAGCGGGAAGAGTAATTGGGTATTGCTCGGTAAATGGTGTATTGGTTATGACCTATCGGGTTGTGTGGTTTATGTTATTTGTTTCACCGTGGGTGTAATGAATGTCTTTGGTTCTAGACATCAAATTTTGTGTTGCTATCGATTTTGAGCATAGTGACTTTTGGTGTTTCATGTGTAAGAGTGTTTGGATAGGATCGCGCATTGTAGTGAGGCCATGTGGAGATATTACCTTTCGGGATAGATTCAGGTGTTCTATTTCTATGATGTGAGATGGGGTCTCAGCCTTGTGTTGTGATGGTACTGATGAGCTTGAGGTACAACTCTTTCGTTTGAGTCATTTTTCATGATTTGAGTATGTTCAAACCGTTTCTTATTGGTGCGCGTACTATGCAAGTTGTCTCTTAGGCATGTATTGAGGTGTTATATCATCAGAATGGTGTGTTGGATTCGAGGTGATCATTGGGTCACTAATGAATACAGACGGATTTGATTTCAGCTTGTTGGAAGGATAATATCGAGGTTTGGCTCGGAAATCTGCTGTGGTGTTAGCCAAAAAGGGAAGTGACTTCATGAATGGTTGACCTAGAGATGGTTATGGTTTTATAGAATGTTTCATTTGTCGTTGGCAGTATATGAAAGTGTTGGAATAAGATCTTAGTTGATAAGAGGTTTCTACCGGTATTCGGGTGTTGTGGGCAACTGTTGTGCATAGAAGTTATCATTTCGAGTGTTTAGGATATGTAGTATTGTGAGCACGTGATTTTTGTCTCACATGAATTTACTCCCAAAAATTCAAAATAAAATAATTTTTCTTTGTGTGCAATTTTTAGATTTTTCGCGGCATTTTTGGATAATTATTTGTATTTTGTCTTTGCATGTTTATTTGTTTAAATTAATATAAAAACAAAATATGTCACATCCAAACTATGTTTAAATTAAGCATCTAAGATGCAATTCTAAATTTAGGAGTAATTAAGTTTGCTTTACAAAAATAGAAAATCACAAAAAAATATGTATTTTTTGCATTTTTAGCATTTAATATCCAAATTGTGCGATTTTATTTTAATTGATGTTTAATTTTGTGTGATAATTATTATTGGGAGTTGATTAATAGTTTAAGTTAATTTTGATTTTATTAATTTAATTTAGGATCTTTAAGTTTAATTTTGGAGCAAATAAACGAAAAGAAGAGCAAAAACAATATGAAAGAAAAATTGGATTGGGCCTCTAATCCTAATTTGAATTCACCTTGCCCAAATGTCTTACAAGTCCAATCNTTGGGCCTCTTATCCTAATTTGAAATCACCTTACCCAAATGTCTTACAAGTCCAACCCAAAACCCATCGGGTCGACCCGACCCGCCCCAGCCCATAACCCAAATAACCCCCCCCCCCCTCATTTTTATTTTTTCATTTTTGGACTACCCTAATCAAACAAACCCTAAACCTAAAAAAACACCCGCCCCCCTCTCTTCTTCTTCTTCAAACCACCAAGCAGCCATCCATGGCTGCCCTCCACCTCCATCGTTCACCTCCATCCAAAACCCTCCCCTTAACCACCCAAACCAGCCTGCCATCTCCATCAACGAACGACCCCAACCATCGTCGTCTTCCTCATCGTTCGCGTCCAAACGACCCCTCCATCGTCGCCAACCAGCGGAAACAACCATTGTTGCTGCTTCATCTTACCATCTCCTTCAACCATTCCCACATCCAAACGACACCTTCCAGTCCCGTCGACCACCCCGAACGCACCAGCTCCAGCCCCCCCACTGTCACGTCCAACAACCTCCACAACTGAGCCACGTCGACCAACTTCTGCCCGTTCTTTTCCAGTCCGTTGTCCCCCAGATTCCTCGTCAACCATACATGCACACACAAATATACATGCGAAGGCACAAAGAGATACAGTTGCTTCAGTCATTTCGATTTTCAGATTTGTTATAGAGTTCATGTGAATTTTAGAGTTTTGTTCCTTTTGATTTTAATAGAAATTGACTCAAGACCGGTCATGGAGTTTGTCGATTTTGTTTTCCGAGTTTAGTTCGAGTTTCCAGGAAGATTCAATGTCTTTCCGGCGAGGTTTTCAAGTTTTCCGGTCAGAGGTTCATCCTTGTTTTAACTTTGAAAGAAGAAATCAATAAATTGCGCAGGTTTATTTTATCTCATCTAAATATGTTCAGTCTCATATAGCAATTAGACGCATGGTTTTGTTAAATGTTCATTTCATATTGTACTGATTTGTGTCAAGTTTGAATGAAATATGTATTGGTGTTATTTGGTTCAAATTGTTTCATTTTTTGTATTGTTTGTTTTCTTTCTCTTTATTGTTCTTCATATGAATTCAGTTTGCATTTTCGTCCTGTATGTTTACAATGTTTATTTGTTATTGTTTAGTTTTAATCTAGAAGTGTTTAGTTTAATCACTGAATTTTTATTTTGATGATATTTGGTCTTAATTGAGTTTCAAGCTTAAATTGTGATTTGAGTTTTATGAATCATAATGTTGTTCTGATATGAATCTGATCTTGAATGTTGATATGAATCTGACTTTGTTGAAGTGATTCCTAATGTTGTTGATTGGAAATTAGTTTCATGTGTTAATTAGTCAATTGTTAGGCTTGATTTGGTTATAGCTGTAGTGATTTGTTGTTTTTAGAAACCAATTTTGGCTAGTAATTTTCGTACAGATTGAAAGGATGGGGTAGAATAGTAATTTTAGTAATTTCAGGGGTAATACGGAAATTAACCAATTGCAGATTTATTTAATTTAAGTGCTCTATCCACTAAGCTCTAATAATAGTAAAATATTATAACGGGGAACAAGACATATGGTAGTGGGAATCTAATATTATTTGTTTAATGATTGTGGGGGACAAGGCATGATGGTATGGTAGAAATTTCATTAGGGGATTAATTAAAATACATTAGAGTAGTGGGGTAATTAAAAATAAAAGGATAATTTGTTAGTGGCAAATGCACTAATTATGTGCCTATTTAGATGCTGAAAATCTGGCATTAAAAGAGGAGGGAAAAACGAATAAAAAAGATCTGAAAAAAAATAAATTAAAAGTGTTAAATCAGTTACAAATTAATTGATCATTCAGATTCCTACGGATTTTAAATTTCAAATTCAGGATATTTTTAATACTATTTTAGTTGATTTTAATCTACTAGAGTGTTCTAGTGTGTAATATATTTGGGTATATTCCAAGGGTGTTTAGTGGAGTTCTACTGATCCTGTTGATTTCAAATACTTCCTGACCATTGATTGGATTTGTGGGCTGTTTGATTTGTTATTGTTATTCAACATTGCTGAACATCACTTGTCATTGCTGTTATCTGCTACCGATTTACTGATCTTCACCTTCTTCTTATGTTCTATTACCAGGTACACTTTCGAATCACTGTGATGTAGCTGTTAAAAGTGAAAAGAAATGCTCAAGTATTCGAGTATTTAAGTTGTAAATGTAGTTTAATAATAAAATGATAGGTAGTTGTATAGTCTATCTTTGTAATTCAATGAAAACATGGACTGTGGAATTTATGCTTGACTAGAACTGTTTTCTTTTGTTCGCAAACTGCAATTTATAAATTATTAGTAGTGTCAAATGCATGATAATTGGAATTCTATTTCATTTTTTTTAAAATGTATTGAGTTGTGGGAATTGAACAAGTTTAGGTAATCACAGTTGGAGCCGACATTAGTCTGAAACAGTAGGTTAATCGCGAATACGTAACTAAGTTATAAGTTTAAACTAATTTTTGTGAATTAGGCATTATGATTTGATTTAGGCAATTTTTATTTGTTTAAAAGGGGGCTTGGTTGGATCAAGAGTGTAAATATCAGATAGGTCTAGTTTTTGCCAATTTTAGATGGAAATAAAAAATGGTTAGTAATTTCTTAGAATTCGTAGGCTCACTATACTTGATAGGATCGTAGTACTAATTGTTAAAGTTATTAATCTAATAGGCATGAATTGAGTTCAAGCAAGATAAGTTATTGATTAAGTTTAACAAATTTTCGCGAGCAGTAGTAATCAAGGTTGCTTTTTTTTTTTCAAATTAATTGTAAACAAAGAACTCCAACGATTCAATTTCATCTAACAATGTGGGTTAAATTAGTTATAGGATAAGTAGTTTCCTTTTGACAATATTGTTTGTCAATTTCGTATTTTATTTGTACTTTCAATTTTAGTAACATTCCATTTCGTTAACATTTGTCTTAGGATGGTAACTAATAAATGATGGCCTATTCAAGCATGTAATAAATCAGGATTTTTCTTTTCTTTCATTCAAAGAAAAAATGTAGTCGCTTTAGGTTTATCCTTTTAAAATAAATGATGTGTGCCTCGCCAAAATAAAATGCATAATTCGCGGGGCCCTCAATAAACGTATATATTAAAATACTTAGATTTCGGAATGTGCCGTTTAGCGAATTTCACGGTCTTCCCCAAAATAATAACACACTAGTCTCTTTAGGCGCGTATTAATAATTTCACTTTCTTAAACTCGGGTGCACATTTATGTGACCCAAATCCAAATCTCAACAGAGTCGAAATATGTCAATAACCACGGGTACATTGATGTGACGTGGGTTTAGATGTGTTTTTCATGACGTTGCAATTTTTAAAAAATAATAATAATAAAAGTGGTTCAAAGTTAAAATTGGCACATAGGTTCACATGTTTTAAAATCAGATAATTAAGCCGAATATAATAGTTGAGTGACCGTGCTAGAACCATGGAACTCGAGAATGCCTAATACATTCGCCCGGGTTAACAGAATTCCTTATCCGGATTTCTAGTGCGCATACTGTAAGATAGAGTCAATCTTTTCCTCGATACGGGATTCAAACCGGTGAATTGGGACACCATAAATATCTCTAGTGGCGACTCTGAATCTCGTAATAAACGAATCCCGTTTCGATTGTCCTTTAATTGAAAAAAACTCCCTTTACCACGCCCTTCGCGGGGTGTGGTAGCGCCAAAAGGAGGTGTGACAAGTATATCATATGATTGCACCTGAGGTAGTAAGTATGGGTTATTACAGCTGGTTCGGGCTTATTCTGAGTATAGATGTGAGGTTCTGATCTTATGTATGATTTCAGAAAGTGCAATGTTGTTCTATGGTTTATGGACTAGATGGGCTGTGAAATTTCAGCTATGCTGTGTTATCGGACCTATATGAGATAGGGTGACATGGGATCACCCCCGAGTACATGCTTGGTAAGGTTATTCAACTATTGAGTGGCTTCTACAACAACTCTGCTTACGTTCAAGGACGAACGTGTGTTTAAGTGGGGGAGGATGTAATGACCCGACCGGTCGTTTTGAGCTTTTGCACCTTGATCGTAGTTCCCAGGCATGATTTGCCCCGTTTTATGTGTTGTGACTGATATAGATCGTTGGTTTCGGTTCTCAGGAGAATTGGGAATGAATTTGAACGAAACAGTCCAGTTAAAAGCTCTAAATTTGAGAGGTTTGACCAAGAGCTGCCTTATTTGCATATGAGCTCGGATCAGAGTTTTTATAATTTGGTTAGCTTCGGGGGATGATTTGTGACTTAGGAGTGTGATCGGAATTGATTTTGGAGGTCCGATGTAGAATTATCCTTTAATTGGCGAAGTTAGTATTTTGGTGAATTCCGGTTGATAGGTGAGATTTTGATCAGAGAGTCGAAATGGAATTCTGAGAGTTTCTGTGGCTTCGTTATGTGATTTGGGATATGTGTACAAAGCTTCAGGTCATTCGGACATGGTTTGGTTGGATTTTTGATCGAATGCGTGTTTTGGAAGTTTTATAAGAACTTAGGCTTGAATTCGATGTAATTTGATGGTTTTGGCGTTGTTTGAGGCATTTTGATGATTGGAACAAGTTTGTATGATATTTTAGGAGGTGTTGGTATTTTTGGTTGAGGTCCTGGGGGCCTCGGGGTGAATTCGGGTAGCTAGCGGAAGGTTTTTTGGGACTTTGGATGTTGCAGAAATTGCAGGTCAGTGCTGTAGTGTTTTGTTCTATGCGATCGCAGGAAAGGCTTTGAGATTGCATAGAAGGATTTTTGGGGTTGGTCAATTGTTCAATGCGATAGCGGGAGAGTAGTGCGATCGCATAGAGGAAACTTAGGAGCTTGGATTTTTGTTCATTACGATCGCGTGGCTGTGTATGCGATCGCATAGTGTAAAGTGTTTGGCCATTGCGATCGCAAGGGTGCTTATGTGATCGCATAATGTTAAAATTAGAGGTGAAAAATTTGTTCATTGCGATCGCAGAGGGATATTGCGATCGCATAGAAGGAAATATATAGCTGGGCAGAATGTTTTAAAAGCTCATATCCGCGATTTTGGGTCATTTTTCCTCCATGGATGATCATTTTGAGAGCTTCTTGGTGGAGATTAAAGAGTGATACGAGGGGAATCAATTGTAGGTAAGATTGTTTATCTCAATACTCATTTTTATTGTGAAATCCACGTATAAATTTAAGGAAATTAAGCCTAAAATTGAAGAACTAGGGCTTGAGATTTTGAAATTTGATTTGGGGATTTGATGGGTCATTTGATCTCGGATTTGAGAGTTCTTGGTATGTATGAACTCGTGAGGAGATTAGGAATCTACTAATGTGAAATTTTTTGATTTTCGAGAAGTGGGCTCGGGGCTCGGGTTTTGCAAATTTCGTGATTTTCGATGTTTTTTTATTCTTTTCGATTGGGTTATGTTCCCTTATCCTATTGTAATGTATTTGCTCAGATTTTGGATAGATTCGACACGTGTGGAGGCCTATTTGAGGGGCAAAGGCATCGCGAGCGAGAGATTTCACCGATTCGAGGTGAGTAATGATTGTAAATGATATTCTGAGGGTTTGAAACCTTGGATTTGCACACCGTAGTGCTATATTGAGGTGACTTGCATACCGGATAGCGAGCGTAGGGTAGAGCACCATTGGGGATTGTGAGTTGGTCCGTCCTGATTGTTGATTTTACCGCGTATTTGACTAAAACCTATTTGATATTATAATGATTTGGGCTGATTGCCATATTTGGGCTTCGTGCCAATTATTTGAACCCTTCGGGGATTGTTATCACTATTTCCTTACTATTGTGATACGTTATTTGAACTCAGTCCTAATGATTACACTGTTTTGCAAGCACCGCCATTTTAATTAAATTTTGAGACTTTTACTGATATTTCAGTGTTGTTTGTGCTGAGAACTGTTATTTTATTGATGCCCGAAGGGCTTATGATATTTCTAGACTGAGTGAGGATTTTAGGCCTTGAGCGTGATGTGAGGAGACTTTTAGGCCTCGAGTGATATGTGAGGAGGCTTTAGAGCCTCGAGTGTGATGTGAGAAGGCTTTCAGGCCTTGTTTATATGCTACGAGATGGCTTGATATTACGCTTGGGTCGTAAGGGGCCCCTCTTGGAGTCTGTATATCCCTAGTGAGCATGAGTACCCACCTAAAGCGGACAAATTTTAGACAGTGGTGACAATGACACTATAATACGCATTTTGGTCAGGTAAAAATGACTGACCAATCAGGTAACAATGGTTGACCAGTGTTAACAATGCCACTGTAATACGCATTTTGGTAAGTAACAATGACTGACCAGGAACATTATCGTGCCCGAGGGGCCAGTACTATTTTGAGATATTGCCCGAGGGGCGAACTTTGATGTGCTCATCTTGCATATTTACTTGTCTTTTTACCTGTTATACTGTGGTAACTGTGCCCGAGGGGCAAATTTTTTCTGTGCTTATCAGCATTAACTGCTTTGAAATCATTTTTCGTAACTGTTGAAGAGATCATTTTTGAAAGAGCTTTAAACTGAGCCAAGATATTTCTAAAGATTTCACAGCCTTACTGTTTTCTTAAAGGATTGTACCTTGCTTCTATACAGCAGGATGGTTTGCTTTATGTGATTTCTTACTGCTCAGTTGTTATTTACCTTTATTAATCGTTGAGTTGGAGTACTCACTTTATTCTCTGCACCTCGCGTGCAGTTGCAGGTATTTATTCACCCGGTAGTGGGTATTGGCTGCGTGGAGGCAGAGTTGTTGAGGGTTAGCGAGGTGACTGCCAGCGTTCTCAGCACCATTGTTTTTCTACGTTGTTCATTAATCCTGTTCAGTACATTTCTAGACTTGTAAAGTGGAATTACATTCTTGTAGATGCTCGTGACTTGTGACACCTCGATTAGGGCAGTGTTGAGTTGTAATTTCATTAATTAATATCATTAAATCATATTTTTGTTGTTCATTTATGCTTAACTATTTTGAAAGAGACGAGTTGGGTTAGTTGGCTGGACTTGTCTTCATGAGAGGTGCCATCACGACCATTGCGGGGTTCTGGTCGTGACACCAACTCATTCTCTCTCTATTCATGCTTGTTCCATTACTAGGGTACTTCATCTCAAGCTTTCTTTGAGATCTAACACCGTGCCTCATATGTTCCGACAAATTTACATTTTTGCTTTAGTGTGTTCTATTTCACAGAAAAAAGAATCAATAAAATTTCAGCAGCAAGATGAAGTAAGTTAGTAAAGCAAGATCATGAGCAGCATGCAATTTGAGACATTAAAAAAATAGGGGGTCGTTTGCTTGGGATAAAAATTTAGACCGCCTTATTCCTTGTTTGGAACTAATTCAGGTATAAGTTATCCCAAGATAAAAAGTGATATCGGGATATGGATAAAATTTTAAATCATATGGATAAAAAATACTACAATTTGGACATAAAAGTATAATTTTTAGAAAAAAAAATAGTAATTGGAGATAAGTTAATTAAAAAGGATATTAAAAACAAAAAATTATATTTGGACATGCATTTACTTAAAAAATATCATGATTTTGAGAAAAATTGAAGTTTTACTTGAAAAAGATATCTCCTCATTTTGATTTTTGTTTTGACTTGTTTACTGGTCTCGTGAAGTTTTCAAAAGGCTTCCATGTATAATTTATGTTTAGAGAATTACTGTAACAATATTTCTGTAATTAAATATGTTTAGTATGTCCCTATTTTGACTCTTTAGGATTATAGCTCAACCGTGGATAAGACAAGACTAGGATGCTAACTATTTTGGAACATTAACAGTTGCTAAAATTTATTAAAATTTGACTATTTATACATGCGTGTAAACCTATTTGCACCTCTATGAATTTGCGGAAGTCTATTTATGATAATTTACATAATGTCCGGATATGAATGTCACGACCCCAATCCCGATCGTGATGGCGCCCAACAACAATTGCTAGGCAAGCCCGACCAATTAACACTCACCACCCAATCACACAACCCTTTACCGATCAACAGAATTAACTTAACAGTTTAACAAGTCTTTCAACCGGATAATTAAATAGAAACAGTACGGAAACAATAGCATATCTAAAATCTCCCAAAAGATCTGGAGTCACGAGTCTAGAGCCTCTAAATGAAACAGAGTAGTAAATCCACAATAGTACATAAGTCTAAAAAATGCGGAAAGATAAAAGGGATAAGGGGAGGAGTCGGATCATGCGGACATCATGCAGCTACCTTGACAACTCCTGAAAACTCTAGGAAGCAGCAAACAGCTCAACTAAGCTCCCGGAACACCTGAATCTGCACACATAGTACAGAAAGTAAAGTTGTCACGACCCAATTCCCGAACCCGATCGTGATGGCGCCTCTCATGAAGACAAGTCCATCCAACATACTAACAATACTTCTTTTAGCAATTACTTAGCATGAATGAGTCAAACAATAGATAACACTATCATAAGTGTGGAAGGAAATGATATAACAGGGAACCATCCCCAACTCAGCCCGAAATTAGGGTGTCACAAATCACGAGCATCTAAAGAATCCTAACACTATTACAAGATCAGTCGTATACAGGTTGGAATTTAATAACAACGGAAAATATACGGTGCCGCGAATGCTGACGGCCACCTGACACAGCTACGATCGCAAGTTCTCCAATCGGCTCAAAACCCGCTATCGGGTGAACAATTACCTGCATCTGCACATGAGGTGCAGGAGTAAAGTGAGTACTCCAACTCAGTGAGTAATAAGAGTAAATAATAACTGAGCAGCAAGAAAACACGTATAGCATATCATCATACTGTATAAATATAGTGTAAAACTCCTTTAGAATAAGTGAAACATGTGAAATCTTTGAAAATTTCCTTGGTTCAGTTTAAACCTCTTTTTGAAAATAATTCTTTCAACAGTTGCAAAAATAATCTCAATCAATCAGTGTCGTTATTCATAGAAACTCGCCCCTCGGGCCTTACTCTCGTTCATGGCCAGCCATTGTTACCTGACCAAACGTATGACTCAGTGTTGTGAGCACATGATTTTTGCCCTATAAGAGAAATACTCCCAAAGATTCAAAATAAAATAATTTTAGTTTGCTTGCTATTGTTGTGAATTTTGTGTTATTTTTCTTGTATTATTTGCATTTATCTGTGTATATTTATTTGTTTAAATAAATAAAATATACAAAAATATATTGCATTTGTATATAAAATTCAAGTTTACAATTAAGAGTAATTAAATTTGTTTTACGAAAATGAAAAATCACAAAAAATATGTATTTTTTGCATTTTTAGCATTTAATATCCAAATTGCGCGATTTTATTTTTATTGATGTTTAAAATTTATGTGCTAATTATTATTAGTAATTAATTAGTATTTTAAGATATTTTTTGTTTTTATAATTTAATCTTAGCATTTTTTTTAATTAGTAATAGAAAGAGAACAAAAATCAAAGGAAAATCGGATTGGGCTCTTATCCAATTCAAAATGCTTCAAGCCCAAAACTAATATCCAACCCAAAACCCCTTGACCCAAGCCCAACCACACCCCCATCTGATCAAACACACCCCTTTTGTTATTTCTACTACACTACCCAAAACAAAGACTAAAAAAAAAAACTAGACCTAGCCACCATCCTCTCTTCTTCCTTCTTCCTCACACTACCCCTCTCCTTCTCTTCATCTTCCTCCATAACCACCCCCCAGCTCCACCCCAATACTGCCCGCCAGCCACTATGGCTGACCTTCACCGTCCGGACCACCTCCAACAACAACCATCTTCAACAAACAAACCCTAAACCTCCATAACCCACAAACCCGACACCAAGCAGTCCCACCCTCGCTGAACGACCAGCCGCGACGTGTCCAGCAGCCTGCCAGCAATCCCAACCCCTCTCCCCGACGAACAACCTGTTGCCCGTCGTCGAACAAGCCCCCATCCCCCCCGTTTTTTATTTTTTTTTCTTTCTCTTCCTTTTGTTTCTCGGGTATATGTGTGTGTGTGTGTGTGTGTATATATATATATATATATATATATATAAGATATACATATATATCTACATATATATATTATCTATATATATATATATATACGGGTATATTATCTATATATATAGGTTACAGGTAGATTTATATCTATATATATATATTCCGGGCAGATATATATATATATATATATATATATATATATGCATATACAAGTGTATATGTATGTATATATATATATATGTATAT
>MU740092.1:117335-247590 GCA_026770625.1 Nicotiana glauca
TATTTTGTTTGGTATTTTAGGATCCAAAATAGTATATGTTTGATTATTTTCTTACTTGTTGTTTATCATGTTCTTAGTTATTTCTTCATTTTTTGTGCTTTAATTATTTGTCTTGTTTAAGTTCTAATGTAGAAATGTGTAGTTAATCACTTGAATCTTCTATCTTGATTATAATGTTGTTAGATTTAATTCAAAGTTCAATTAATTATTGAGTTTTAGTGATTTGAATCGGTTTATTGTTGTGTTAAAATTTAGATTTAAGTTAAAAATTTGAATGTTTTGTTTGATTTTTGTTAAGATTGAATCTAAATTTAATAATTAAAATCTATTTGTTTGTTATGAGTTTTTGTTATTGTTGAATCTGAAAGAATATTTGTCATGAATGTTCAAAATAATTTCAAATTGACTTTGTTGTTCTTCATTTAGTTTGAGTATGTTGTTTAAATTTGATTAAGAATTAGTTAAAGTTGCTATATTTTGGTTGTTTGATTTAGATTGAATTCGTTATAGCTGATAAGGGTAGAATAGTAAATTTCAGTTATTTTGGGGGTATTTTGGTAATTAAAATTTAGACAATTATTTGAATTAAAGTATTCTGTCAACTAGTTGTTAAAATATGGTTAAAATTAGAGTGGAAGATAAAACATATTGTAGTGATATCTAAAGTATTAAAAAAATAATATAGTGGGGAACAAAACATAGTATAGTGGGATTTAGAGTATAATGAAATATAGTAGTAGATTGTGGAGTTCAGGAAAGTGAAGTATTTCTTTTATTTATTTAAATATTATAGTGGTTTGTTGTTTTTAAAATAAAGAAAAGAGGACTTACTTATATATAGAAGGGGGACTTAAAAAAGAAAAGAGAAGGAAAATTGAGAAGAAGAGAATTTAGAGAGAAAAGATCAGAAGTAAGAACTAAAAGAAGATTAGAGATTGAGAGAAATTTTAAGTGTTAAGAAAGATCTGAGAAAAAAAACAAAAAAAAAAACGAAAAAAAAAACTTATTTGAAGAAGAAAAGAGAGTTTCAATTTTAATTAGCAAAGTTATATTCTCAAATTCATCTTTTGGTTACTAGTTTTATTAAACTCTGTGGCTAGGTTGTTCTATTTCCACTGTTGTTGCTGTTGTTGCGTTGCGTAACTACTCTACTGATTCTCTTCTTCTTTTGCTTCCAATACCAGGTATATAACTGTAACCTTGGTAATATTGTAAGCTGAAATATATATGAAGAATGGAGTTTTGAAATTTTAATTCCTAACTAATAAGGTGATTAAGTATTATATATTTAAGTAACTGTCAAACTAGTTGATAATTGGAATAAAAGAAAAATAACATAAATTGAACTTTAATTAATCGGATTAGTAAAGTTGGTTAGTTCATTAGCTATAAAGGTTTTAATATTGTGAGTAATAGGATAATTGTCAACATGTAGCTAAATTTAGTAAAAATATGGATTTGAATTATTTTTCGTGAATTAGGCATTAAGGCACAATTTAAGTTTAAACAAGGCAAGATAACTTTTAAGCTTAATAAACTTTTAAATAAGTATAAGTGATTAAGGTTAATTATAGTTTTAAATAGTTGTAAATAATTAATTCCAACGGTTCAAGTCATCTAACTTTATAAGTTTAAACTAGTTATGGGATAATTAGTTTAATTTGTATATATCATATGTCGATCCCGTATCTTATTTCTAATTTCAATTTTTCGTAATATTTCTTTCCGTTAACATTTGTTTTAATCTAGCAATTAATATGTTATGTTTGTTTTAAAACATGTAATCAATTAGGATTTTCTCTTTTATTTTTAGAAATGAATTTAATAAAAAGTGCAGTCGATTTAGGATTTTTTTTTTTTAAAATAAATGAGATGAGATTAGTTTCAAATGATTGCGAATAAATAATTCCATTAGTTTTTTATATATATATAACACTGCGAGCTTTAACTTTGCTCTAATTAATTTCTTTTGAATATTAGTTATCAAATTTTGCATTTAATTACAAATTTTGAAATTCCTAACCATTTTTTATATATAAGCTAAATTCCTTTCCATTAATATTTGTCTCAATATAAATGAGTGTATTTCATTTTTAGCTCGTAATTAATTAGTTTTTTTTTTATATTATAGAGACAATTTTAAATAGAAATGTAGTCATTTTAGGATATCCTTAAAACAAATGAGGTGTGTCTCGCCATATTAAATTACAATTTGTGGGGCCCTCGACAAAAGGATGTAATAATTGGATAGATTTCAGAGTTGGTCATCTAGTGAATTTTCACGACCTCTTCTCAAAATAATAACGCGTTAGTAGCTTTAAGCGCGCATTTAATAATCTTATCTCCCTAAACTCGGGTGCACATTTATGTGAACCAAATCCAAATCTCAACAAAATCTAAATGTGTCGATAATCACGGGTACATTGATTGTGACGTGGTTTGAAATGCATTTTCATGATGTTGCAATTCTTTTATTGAAATATTGAATAATAATATTAAAAGCGGTTAAAGGTTAAAATTTGCACATAAGTTAAAGCATGGTATAAATCAGATAAATAAGCCGAATATGACAGCTGAGCGACCGTGTTAGAACCACGGAATTCGGGAATGCCTAACACCTTCTCCCGGGTTAACAGAATTCCTTATCCGGATTTCTGGTGCGCAGACTGTTAAACAGAGTCATTCTTTTCCTCGATTCGGGATTCAACCGGTGACTTGGGACACCATAAATCTCCCAAGTGGCGACTCTGAATTAATTAAATAAATCCCGTTTCGATTGTCCTTTAATTGAAAAAACTCCCTTGCGCCCTCGCGCCCGCGGGTAGCGGAAAAAGGAGGTGTGACAAGTGTCATTATTACCACTGTCTGAAAGTTCTCCTCTTTAGGAGTGATCAGATAATACCGTAACAGCAAATAGATATCTCAGGAAATATCACAAACAACAAATAATGAACAAATGCATTACAATGCAATGCATATGATGGTACAATCCAATACCCACTACGACGTGCAGTTTGATCCATTTAACGTCGACGACGCTCAATGGGGGTGTGTACAGACTCCGGAGGGGCTCTTACAGACCAAGCGCAATAATCAAGCCATCTCGTGGCATCAACCAGGCCCTCGGCCTCAATATCAATACAGTACCGCTGCGGCGTGCAGCCCGAGCCAACCAGATATCCAGAGATCACTATAACACTGCTGCGGCACGTAGTCCGATCCATCCTCAGTCCAGAAATGCACATAAGCCACTTGGGCACATTTTAAAATAACAGTTCTCAGCTCAAAACGGCAATAAAATATTGTTCAAGTTTTTCAAATATTAGAAAAATAGCTGAGTTTGCAAAACCGTATTAAAACCTTGGATAGAGACCAAATAATAAGCAAAGTGATGCAAAAATAGTGATACCAATCCCCGAAGGATCCAAATAATCGGCACGAAGTCCAACATATGGCAATCAGCCCAAATCATGACAACATCAAGTAAGTTTCAATCAATTACGCAGTAAAATCAATAACCGGGATGGACCAAGTTACAATCCCCAATGGTGCTCTACCCCACGCACATATCCGGCGAGTAAGTCACCTCAATACAGCACGATGATATGCAAATCTGGGATTTCAAACCCTCAGGATATCATTTACAAGTATTACTCACCTCGAACCGGTGAAACCTCTAGCTCGCGATGCCTTTGCCCCTCAAATCGGCCTCCACGCGTGTCGTATCTAACCAAAATCAGAGTGAATACATCACAATATGCTAAGGGAACAATATCCAATCGAAAACAATCAAGAAATAGCAAAAATCTCGAAACTAGCAAAACCCGAGCACCGGGCCTGCTTCTCGAAAAGTTATAAAACTCACATTACCAGATTCCTCGAATCGCCACGAGTCCATACATACCAAGAACTCCCAAATTCGAGCTCAAATGACCTATAAATTTCCAATTTGAAATATCAAAACTCAAGCCCTAGCTTTACCCTTCTTGGTGAATTTCAACCAATTTCCATGTTAAATCTATCATATCTCATGTATTTAAGCCAAGGGACTTACCTCCAATCGATTCCCAGTCAAAACTTCCTTAAATTCTCGCCAAAAGCTCCTAAGGCCGTGCAACAATGGTGGAAATTATCCCAAGCTCGCGGATGAAATATCATATAAAAACCCTTCTGAACAGTCCAGTTTTTGCTTCTGCAGTCCCACTTCCGCTTATGCGGGACCGCTTCTGCGGCTAGATTTCCGCATTAGCGGTCTTCATTAAACTTCCAAAAATCCGCTTCTGCGGTTCTACTTTCGCACAAGCGGTACCGCTTCTGCGGTCAGCTCGTCCGTTTTTGCGGAGCCTGCCTTCCATCTCCTCGCTGATTCTGTGATCACAGCTCCGCTTAAGAGGCTCCGCTTCTGCGATCCAAGACCCGCAGAAGCGAGAATACCAGAAACAGCATGCCTTCAGCTGTATGAAATTCCAAAAACTCCCCGTTAGACATCCGAAATCATTCTGAGGCCCCCAGGAGCTCAAACAAAAGCACCAACATAATCCATAACATCATTCAAACTTGTTCCAATCATCAAAACACATCACACAATGCTAAAACCATCAAATCACATCGGATTCAAGCCTAAGTTCTTTAAAAACTTTCGAAACACGCATTCGATCAAAAACCCGACCAAACGGCGTCTGAATGAACTGAAAATTTCCACACATATCCAAAATCACATGACGAAGCTACAACAACTCTCAGAATTCCATTCCGACTCTCGAATCAAAATCTCACCTATCAACCGGAATTCGCCAAAATGCTAACCTCGCCAATTCAAGCCTAATTCTACACCGGACCTCCAAAATCACTTCCGATCACACTCCTAAGCCTCAAATCATCCCCCGAAGCTAACCGAATCGTCGAAAATCACATCTAAGACCTCTAACTCACAAGTCAACTTCCGGTTGACTTTTCCAAACCAACCTTTCCTTAAAGAGAGTAATTGCCCCATTTCCTACCAAATCCAATCTGAGTCAACTCAAACTTACCCAACTCATATAATAAATCATGAAGAAGCAATAAACGAGGAAAATGGGACAGAAACACATGAGACGACGGGTCGGGTAGTCACATCCTCCCTAACTTAAACAAATGCTCGTCCTCAAGCATACCCAGAGTTGTGCTAGAAGCCAACCAATAGCTGAATAACCTTACCAAGCATATACCCGGGGTGATCCCACGTCACCCCTATCTCGCATAGATCCTATAACATGATATAGCTGAAATTTCACAGTCCATCTAGACCATAAATCGTAAAAACACATTGCACTTTTGAGAAGTCATACTCAAGATCAGAACCTCACGTCCATATTCAGAATAATCCCGAGCCAGCTATAATAACATATACCTGCATCATCAGGTGGGACCATATGATATACCACATAATCCAAACACTCAAAACGATAGACTCTATTCACAGCAGTTGCCCACAATAACTAATTACCGATAGAAAACCCTTTATTAACTAAAGTCTTATTCCACACTTTCATATACTACCAATAACAAGTGAAACATGCGATAAACCGTAACCATCCATCAGATCAACCAGTCATGAAACCACTGTCCCCTGACCAATATCCCAACAGATTTCCAGGCCAAACCTCGATATTATCCCTCTAAATAGCTGAAACCAAATTTGTTCGTATTCATTAATGACTCCAATGACCACTTCGAATCCAACACACCCCTCTGGTGATATGACACCTCAACACAGGCCTAAGCCATAACTTGCATAATACACGCACCAATAAGAAATGGTTTGAACATACTCAAATCATGACAAATGACTCAAACGAGAGAGCTGTACCCCAAGCTCATTAGTACCATTACCACACAAGGCTGAGACCCGATCTCATATCATAGAAATAGAACACCCGAATCTACCCCAAAAGGTTATATCTCCATATAGCCTCACTACAATGCACGAGCCTATCCAACCACGGCTCCGCATGAGACAACTCAAGTCACTATACTCGAAATTGACAACCACGCACGATTGATATCTGGAAACCAAACAAATCATCATACCCATGGTGAAGCAAGTAATATACACCATACAATCCTGAAAGGACACAACCGATGCGTCATTCGCCGAGCAACACCCAATACAGACTTTCCTTGGAAACCAGGAAGTAAGGCATACCAAGTAGCATACAGAAGACTATTCTCAACATCACACTGTTGCGGTGTGCAACCCGATCCAGATAACATACCCATGACGGCGTGCCACCCGATCCACACAAATATCTCACATAGGGAGATGCACATCGAGCCAAATTTGCTCATTACAACAAAATACCGAGTATCGATCGTAAGCATACTGAGTGCATAATGATGTTTACATGTAGCGTTGTATGCTACAAAACTCAAACACAACTGAGGTCCCCCCCTCAACTTCGACTATGAATCTCTATAGCATCGCACTATATGTGCCCACAGTCCGCAAATCATAATGCCTCACAGCACAGAAGGCAACTCATAGATCTCCCCGAATCACCAACCAGTTCAAGAACACTCGAATCAACCTATCCCTCAGCAATACAACTCAGGGCTAACCAAGCTAACTCAAGCTAAATACATAGCCATATTGGCTTGCCAACGAACTCAATACCAAGAGCCTGAAGCTGCTTCTTCTACTACTATAACTCCTGCCAGAGCCATACGATACGGTGCCCGACGCCAAATAAATACAGAAATCCTCAATCTCGCCCGATGACATGCCCAAGCACAAGAAACGCATCTGAAAAAGTCCCTCAATACCGAAACTAAATCAATGGTAGAAACCTCTGCACTGACATCCTCCATGAAGGCCCAATTAATAAAGCAATACTTGCCAGCCGTCCACTGGTCTTTGGAATACAAACTACTCTGCTAGAACATAATCCGATTCACCTCGCCATGCAACCTGTGGCATTTTTTGACATAACCCATAGCACAATATTCTAGAATAACCCAACACTGAGACATGTAGTCTACACTCCAATATCATGTCCAAAATCTAATATACCAAGCAAGGAAAGATCCACTCGGGCATCCAAATCTCAATAGCCGCTAACGGTACCAATACACACGATCCACAACCACTACATAGTCTGTACATGACAACTCCTAGTCTCCATCTTCATTTAGCACACAAATCACTGTACCTGATCCCAAATTCCGCCGTACGAGTACATATTACACCTCGAGTACCCAATCATTCCAGGAAAGATATTCTAAAATTCTCCTATGCTATCAAGCACACTCAGATATCAGCAGTTAATCTAGCAAGAAACACCGCAATACTATCAAAGTATTATCAGTTTACATCACCTTCCCCTTTTTCGGGGACATTAACTCTCGTCAAATCACTTCTGATTAGCAGTACCATTTCCTTGATTACCCGAGGCTACCCGTTGCCTAAGAATTTTATGAACTTCTTTTTGGAATTGAACTGTAGCTCATCTAGCTAAGACCTTCCGTCAGTCCCATCTAGAAGAAGAATCATTACACATTTCATGCTTCGCATACCCATAGAAAATACACATCTCCACACCACGGTAAAAATCAATAAGAACTTTCTCCCTATTCCATTGCCCAAGCTAAACTGCCAGGACTGAATCCCTCTACCCGAACCAAGCTAAGCAAGCTGTAAAAGCCCTACTGCACAATTCCAATAAAAGATCATTATCTCAAACATATACAAAGAATTAATCATATCCTTACCATACCGATTCGGTCTACTGTTAAGTTATTCCATCTATCTAATTTCTCTTTTTATTCATCATCCACTTGATATTTCTCCCTCGCTGTAGCATCACAATGCCTCAATCCGGGCTTACCACACGAGACTCGCACATAAGACCACATTATCTAAGACCCATGGCCACTAAATACTCTCTCAACCATTCCCAAAAATACCACATTCCAGAGTACTTTACCCCGAAGGTTCCACATTTTATATTATACCCCTATGCGTTTCATAGCCCGTCCATAGGGTTAACATATCATGTTACACACCTATGCATTTCATAGCCCGTCCATAGGTTCCACATTTCAATTAATCGGCACATGGGGCCACAATCATTACAACATACTTGGTACTAGGCCATCTTTCATAACTCAATCTCTTATTTCCCACATTTCACATCATTTTCACATATTTCATATCAATATCAATTTCAACAACAAGCCATTCAATTCAAGATGTCAAGTACACATGAGAGGAACCATGAATCCTCGACATTTATAATATCTCAGAGATCATGCACCTCAAGTTTATTGACAATGGAACTTTAAACACCAGGGGCTCTTCCAAATCAATAGAGGGGGTACACCAACTCGCAATAAAAACACACATCAAAGGCATAAGCAAATAATTCTTGAATCCTTCCTTTTCAATCATGAAATTATACAATTATAATTCAAGTTCCCGGCACGTTGACCATACTCTATTTCCCAAATTCATTTGATTACTTCAAACATCTCTACACATAAAGGATTTCACATAGTTTGGCATAAGATATGCAACTCAATCTCAATTTAAGGTCTTAATATTTCAATACATGATTCACATTCCTTGCACCCTTTTTAAGCTATAAACAATAGCACTTTGATCATATTGGAATGCATCTTTTACTATTATAGGGTCACAACACCAATTCATGTAAAGTATCAATCACAACAAGAATCCAAAGTTTAGTCTTACCACATTTACACAGCCACTTTCTTCACTTCCAAATATCTTTGTACATTACCAACAACTAGACACAATCAATGAAATACTTTTGGTACACATAAGAACAATTTGGAGGATCAACCATAACGAGTTTTCTCACACAATTTGGCATCAAAATCTCAATTTAAACTTGACTTGAAGTCTACGTATTTTAGCACATAGTTCCCATTATTCACATATCTTCATTTACCAAGAATAACATATTAAACACATTGAGGTACATCCTTCACATATATTCTTGCAACACCCAAATTCTTTGAAATAATGAATACTACATAAATCAAATTCCGGACTTACAACATACACAGGGACACCATGGGAGCTCAATTTCTAAGAAGAGGGAGTTTTAGCCATACATACCTCAAAGAGCTTTTCCTTAAGTTACTACAACGTTCCGGAAATTCTAGCAATGCCCATCTACTTCGAGACATGACAAAATTGAACACAAATTAGGAAGATATTCATAATTCTAGCTCATTTGAGCATTTTATCAAACACTAGTTGAGCATCTTGATTTCAAATCTCTTTTACAAGATTTCCTTCATTTCCCAACCCAATCTTTACTTATTTATGTTGAATAATCTTCCCATAAACCTAAGTTGTACAAGCATGTATACAAAATACTAATACACCCAAGAATCATACCTCAATAACCCATCTCACAATCTCTACAATACCAACACAACTTAGGTTAGACACCTATGGCTTTCAATCATTACCCCATAAGTTCAAATATATATATCATACATGAATAATCACTATAGAGTAGTTAGAGATGGTAGATATTCAATAACTCTACCCTCCTGCTTCAACACACATCCGATCCCAACTCTCAAAGCATCACAATACACGGTGTAAGAACCTGAAGTTGATGGCAAAACCAACACTGGAGCTATGGTCAAAGCTGTCTTGAGCTTATGAAAGCTCTCCTCGCACTCGTCCGACCATACGAATGGTGCACCTTCTGCGTCAAATTGGTCAAGGGAAAAGCAATAGATGAAAAACCCTGGACGAACCGTCAATAACAACCTGCCAAACCGAGGAAACTCCGAATCTCCGTGGCTGAGGACGGTCTAGGACAACTCTGCACCGCCTCTATCTTCTTTGGATCAACCTGAATCCCATCACTGGACACCATGAGCCCCAGAAAAGCCATAGATATGAGCCAAAACTCACACTTGGAGAACTCTGCATAAAGCTTCTCATCCCTCAGTCTCTGTAATACCGCTCTCAAATACTGAGCATGCTCCTTCTGGCTACGCGAGTACACCAGCATGTCATCAATAAAAACAATCACAAATGAATTCAGGTACGGCCAAAATATGCTATTCATCAAATGCATGAACACGGCTGGGGAATTAGTCAGCCCAAAAGACATAACTAGAAACTCATAGTGCCCATATCTAGTCCTGAAGGCAGCCTTCATAATATCCGAATCCCTAATCTTCAGCTGATGATAGCCTGAACGGAGATCAATCTTAGAGAATACCCTTGCCCCCTGGAGCTGGTCAAACAAATCATCAATGCGCGGTAGTGGATACTTATTCTTCACTGTCACCTTGTTCAACTGCCTGTAGTCAATGAACATTCTCATTGTGCCATCCTTCTTCTTCACAAATAGGACAGGTGCACCCCACGGTGACACACTAGGACGAATAAAACCCTTATCTAGGAGTTCCTGAAGCTAATCCTTTAGTTCCTTCTACTCTGTTGATTCCATAATATACGATCGACAACCTTTCCCAACCATCTGCTGGGCCTTTAGGAAGGAAATCACCCTGCTAGGCACATAGTCAGTCATACCTCGCCACTCAATCCTCGGAACACCCGGAATAGCCAACGTAACTATCTTTGCATGACAGTCCAGAATAGCATGGTACGGAGATAGGCAATCCATACCCAGAATAACATCAAAATCTACCATGCCCAACAACAAGAAGTCAACTCGGGTCTCCCGACCCCCAATAGTCACCAGACAAGATCGATATATATGATCCACAATAATGGTATCACCCATCGGGGTAGATACGTGCATGGGCAAGGCAAGACAACCGCGGTTCGTACCCAGGTGATGAGCAAAATATGAAGATACATAAGAGTAGGTAGATCCGGGATCAAACAAAATAAAAGAATCTATGTGGCAGACTGTGATAATACCTGTGATAACATCATCTGATGCAATGGCATCCCTCTTATCTGGAAGAGCATAGAATCGAGCCTGACCACTACCAGATCTGTCTCCACCCCTAGGGTGGCCCCTATATGTATGGCCCCCACTCCTACCTGACTGGGAGGTGCTGAAGTAGATAGAGTAGAAGAGCCGACCACCACGAAGCCGAGGACACTCTCTCCTCATGTGACCAAACTCACCGCACTCGTCGAAACTACCCGGTGCTGGAGAAGGGGACTGAAGGAAACCCCTCGCTACAGAAGAACCCTGGGCTAAAGAGGCAGGAGTAAAGCTCTAAGCTAGAAGGGCACTAAGTGAAGACTGGCCCTGCTAAAATCCCTTATGACCATGGCCTGAAGAAGCCCCACTGTACTCTGGGAGACTTGACTGAGGAGGCCTGAAGGAACGACCTCTACCACGCTGGAACTGGCTCCTAGATGGAGCACCACTGAAGCTACCTAAACCTCGAGGCCTTTTGGCCTCCCTCTCCTCACACTCCCGATGGCGATCTGTCTCAATCTGTCGAGCCGAGTCAACTACCTCCTCAAACGAGGCACCTATAACCCTCTCTCTAGTCATCAAAATGCGGACTGGATAGTTGAGGCCATCCACGAACCTCCTAATCCTCTCCCGATCTGTCGGGATCATCCAAGTAGCATGCCGAGCTAACTGCGTAAACCTCAACTCGTACTAGGTCACAGTCATGTACCCCTGAATCAACCATTCAAACTGATGACGCAGCTCCTCCATACGAGACTACGGTACATACTTCTCCAGAAAGAGAGTGGAGAACTACTGCCAAGTAAGGGGCACTGCTCCAATAGGCCTACGCCTCTCAAACTCCTCCCACCATGTAAATGCAGGCTCTGAGAACTGAAAGGTGGTAAAAGCCACTCCACTCGACTCTAAAATCCCTGCAGTGCGAAGCATATGCTGACACTTGTCTAGAAATCCCTGGGCATCTTCGCCCTCACTACCACTGAACGTTGGAGGTTGGAGTCTACCGAACCTCTCTAGTCGACGCTGCTCATCGTCTGGCATAGCTGGAACTACATAATCTAGAGCTGGTGCAACTAGCACACCTGGGGCAACCGATGCAACTGGCTGAGCTGGGGCTGCTCTCGGCGTCTGCAATCCCTGAACAACCTGCTCGGGTGTGCGAGCAGCGTGGGTCTGATGACCACCCCCGGTCTGTGAGGTAGCTGCAGCAGTAGTGATTGAGACTGCCCAAGCCAGGCCAGTACAGATGGATAAGATATGAGCTAAAGCCTCCTGGAGACCAGGAATCACAATGGGTATTGCCGGTGCCTGAACAGGTGCTGCTGGATATCTACAGCTGGAGGCTGGTCCTGAATAGAGGCAACTAGTAGGTCAATAGGTGCTCCCCCTGCTGCTCTGCCTCGACCACGACCATGACAGCACCCACGACCTCTAGTGGGTGGTTATGGTGGTCGTCCACCACGTCCAGTAGCATGGGTTCTCGCCATCTGTGAGAGAATCAAACACATAAGTTTAGTTCTCGGATCAACAAAGCCGCACGACAAGAATTTCAAGAATATGAAGTGTTTCCTAAAGGTTCGGTAGCCTCTCGAGGATAAATACAGATGTCTCCGTACCGATCCGTGAGACTCTACTAAACCGACTCATGACTCATGAGGCCTAGTAACCTAGGCTCTGATATCAACTTGTCACGACCCCAATCCTGGTCGTGATGGCACCCAACATAATTGCTAGGCAAGCCCGACAAATTAACACTCACAACCCAATTACGCAACCCATTACCAATTAACAATTTAACAAGTTTTCCAACTGATAATTAAATACAAAAGTATGAAAACAATAGCAAATATCTGAACATCTCCCAAAGATCTGGAGTCACGAGTTTAGAGCCTCTAGATGTAACATAGTAGTGAATCCACAACAATACAAAAGTCTAGAATACGGAACGATAAAAGGGATAAGGGGAGGAGTCGGGTCCTGCAGACGTCAGGAAGCTACCTCGACAACTCCTAAAAAATCTGGGAAGTAGCAAACAACTCAACTAAGCCTCCTGAACACCTGAATCTGCACACATGGTGTAGGGAGTAAAGTGAGTACTTCCAACTCAGTGAGTAATAGGCATATATAATGTCTAAAGATAATAATGCATGAATTATCACAATGTAAAGCTATAACTAGCAATTCTGCATAATTAACGGTGAACTAGCAACAAAACATTGACAGGTAGTTCAGATAATTATCAATGTATGAATGCAATGTAATGCACATGACCGCTGCGGCGCACAACTCGATCTATTTGGGTACCCGTGCTAACTGTGAGGGTTTATACTCCAGAGGGGCTCCTATAGCCCAAGCACAATATCATCATATCATCGCAACGGCGTGCAGCCCGATCCACACTCAGTCCAGAATATGCATGACAGCCACTCGGGCAAAGTCAGGTTATAGTTCTCAGTTCCAGACATTAGGAAATGTAGTTTAAGTTTTAAAACCTTAGAAATATGATTGACCATTTTGAAACAACGTTTAACTCAGGAATGAAATCATATAACATGCTAAGTATCATGGAAGCAGTGATAATAATCCCTAAAGGTTTCAAATAATCAGCACATAGCCCAGACACACACATAAAATCCAAGTAAGATGTTTACTGTCACGACCCATTTTTCATATAAGGTCGTGATGGCGCCCGACACAATCTGTTAGGCCAGCCAACGCGGAAGAATAATTAAATTCCAATTTACCCTTACTAAAAACCATTATAATAGAAGTTTTCCCAAATTTAAGTCATAAACCACTAGGGATCAATAAAATGAAAATACAGTTATACAACCCAAAATAACGTCTACTAGTGTGTGTGCCAGAACCTGGTGTCACAAGCTACATGCAACTAGTAGAATATATATAACATGAATAATACCCTATCCTACTGTCTGAATCAGGATAGACAGAAAAAATAAAAATATAAGGAAGACTTCTTCGGCTGTGGATCAACGAGAAAGGAGTGCAGCTCACCGTAGAAGTCCCATATGCGCTCACTGATATGCACCAGAGTGATGTCCGGATCCACCTGCCTCAAATCCTGTAGATTTACGTATAGAAGTGTAGCATAAGTACATAAACAATATTTACCCAGTAAGTATATCGTCTAATCTCGAAGAAGTAAAGATGAGAGGTCGACTCGATACTTACTAAGGTCAATTAATATATATAAATAAGTATGATGTGTTCAAAACATGAGATTTACTAGTATCAACAGTCTACATCAAGTGGTACAAGTCAAGAATCTTACAACATCAAGTTATAGTTCATCATATGAGACAATGGCAAAACAAAACATGTATAAGCTTTTCCACAATTAACATGCGCACATAATACCGAGGCGACGACCCGAACCAACAGAAATAAACTGTGCACTTGCGGAGGGTCGACGACGCGTCTATAGATGCATCTATTCATACTGAGGCGATCGACCCGATCCACAAATAAGGTTGAAATATCAAGTTCAAACACATGACACATAAATGGTCAAAAATACCAAATCAAACTCAACTAACTATCGAAATATGCTCATATCCCCTTTTTAAGTCTCTAATACACGCTAGGTGTCATAACAACAATTTAACATGAGAGATAAATTTAATAGGCATGTTGTAGGCCCTAAGCTACCCGGACATCTACCATAGTAGTTCCTACGCACGGGCTCTCGTCACCTAACGCGTGCGTAGTACCCGCATTTAGCAACAAACACTCAATAATTAACCCTAAGGGGACAATTCTCTCTTGCGAGGTTATAAAGGAGACTCACCTTGCTCCGAAGCGCACTTCCGATATCAAGAATAAGCCCAAAACCTCAATTCGTAGCTAAAGGAGCACCAACTAATTAAAATAATTAAGAACTAGTGAATAAGAGCTTACGAGGTTGAATTCTATTTGTTTAAACAATTTCCTAACCATAAACACAAGTTTCTTAAATTCCAACCCCTGGCCCACATGCCTAGATTCCAATATTTTTTGAAGGGAGTTGTTCTCTATCACCTAAGGATCACAAATATTTGATTTCTAGTTCATTCCATAGCAAATTATAGGATTAAATCTTAGTTTTGGTTAAACCCTAGGTATAACTCTAATCTATTGAATTTTAGCTACTTTTAGTGTTAAATCTACCTAATGTTTATGTATTTGAGCTAAAAGTGAGTGGGTATTACTTACCTTGCAATGATGCGTGGAACCACCCTCTTTGAAATCCCTAAAATCGCCCAAGCGTGGAAAGAAATGTGGAAGAAATGAGCTTGATCTCATATTAAATGAGCTTCTATCCCTAGCGATTTTTTCTTATGCGGAGGGAATCCCGCTTCTATGGGTTCAGCTTCTGCGGAAGTGGTCCGTCTTTGAGGAAAAAGGCCAAGGGGGCCTGGGCCGCTTCTGCGGTCTCAAACTCGCTTCTGCGAGTCCGCTTAAGCTGAAAGCCCACCGCTTCTGCGGTCCTGGGCCTGGGACGGATGGACCGCTTTTGCGGTCAGGGGTCTGCTTCTGCAGTTTCCCCTGGGCTTGGCCCCTTCCGCTTCTGTGAATAAATGACCGCTTCTGCGGTCTCGCTTCTGCGGTCCAAGATCCGCAGAAACGGTTATGATAGCAGCATATGGAGTTTTTCCCTAAGTTTTCAACTTCAGTCGAACCTCGACCATTTGACGCTTGGGGCTCCTGAGCCCCGCCCGAACATACCGACAAGTCTAAAATCACGAGGCGGACCTACTCGAACCCTTGAAACACTTAAAATAACGCTAAATCGAAAAATTAACCCCCAAAACCAAAATGAATCAATTCATTGAACTTCAAGTTCCTAATTCTCCTTCAACGGGTCAAAACGCCCTTAAACTACTCGGATTGACACCAAATTTTACGGGTAGGTCTTAACTGATATTTCAGATTTGTACCAAGTCTCGGAATTGAAATCCAAACCTGATACGTATGAAAACAATGATTTCTTAGTTTATTTAAATCTTTGAAACTTAAACTTAACAATTTTACATAAAAATTCATTACTCGGGCCAGGGACCTCGGAATTTGATTCCGGGCATACGCCTAGGTAGCATATTTTCCCGCGGACCCTCAGAAATTGCCAAATCATGATTTCGGGTCCGTTTCCCCAAAATTTTGACCGAAGTCAAACTTGGCCTTTTTAAAGAAACTTAAAGAAGCAACTAGGCTTAAATCTTTGCCCAAAACTCTTCTAACTTCCGAACCACCCGCCCCCGCAAGTCATAATTCAGCTAAAGCAAGTGCGAAAAGTATTATTTAAGGGAACGAGGTTCGAAAATGCAAAATGACCAGTCAAGTCATTACATTCTCCATCTCTTAAACAAACGTTCGTCCTCGAACGAACATAGAAAAGTACCTGGACTACTGAATAGGTGAGGATATCGGCTCCGCATGTCTTCCTTGGACTCCCAGGTCGCCTCCTCGATCGGTTGGCCCCTCCACTGGACTCTTACCACAGAAACCCTCTAGGACCTCAACTGGCGGTCCTGTCTATCAACAATGGCAACTGCCTCCTCCTCGTAGCCCAAGCTCTCATCTAACCAAATGGTGATAAAATCCAACACATGTGAATAGATGACATGATACTTTCAGAGCATCGATACATGGAATACTGGATGAAAACCTGATAGAATGGAAGGTAAAACTAGCTCATAGGAAATCTCTCTAACTCGCCTCAACACCTCAAGGGCCAATAATCCTTGGGCTCAACTTGACTTTCTTTCCGAACCTCATAATGCCCTTTATGGGCGAAACCTTCAAGAGAACCTTCTCGCCAACCATAAATGATACATCGCGTGCCTTCTGATCCGCGTAACTCTTCTGCCTGGACTAAGCTGTGTGGAGCCTCTCCTGAATCAACTTCACCTTATCCAAGGCATCCTGAACCAGATCTGTACCAAGCAACTTAGCCTCACCAGGCTCAAACCACCCGATAGGAAAACGACAATGCCGACTATATAATGCCTCGTACGAGGCCATCTCTATGTTGGACTGATAGCTGTTATTATATGCAAACTCTGCCAAGGGTAAGAACTAATCCCGCTGCCCTCCAAAATCAATCACACATGCTCTAAGCATATCCTCTAAAATCTAAACTATTCGCTCCGACTGCCCGTCGGTCTGAGGATGGAATGCCGTGCTAAGCTCCACGCGGGTCCCCAACTCACTCAAAATAGATCTCCAGAAATGGGAAGTGATCTGAGGGCCTCTATCCGATAAGATTGAGACCGGCACACCGTGCAATATCACTATCTCCCGAATGTAAATCTGAGAATAGCTCTCCGTCGTATAAGTAGTCGCCACCGGAATGATGTGGGCGGACTTGGTCAATTGTTCCATAATAACCATACTGAATCAACCTTCCGCTGAGTTCGCGGCAACCCAACCACAAAATCCATAGTGATGCGCTCCCACTTCCATTCCGGAATGGGCATCCGCTGAAGTAGGCCACCTGGCCTCTGGTGCTTATGTTTGATCTGCTGGCAATTCAAACATTTAACTGCGTACTCCGCAATGTCCTTCTTCATCCTCCGCCACCAGTAATGCTGCCTTAAGTCACGACACATATTTGTGGCACCTGGATGAATGGAGTACCTCGAACTGTGGTCCTCCTCTATAATTCTCTCTCTCAAGCCATCAATATTAGGAACACATACACGGCCCTGAAGCCGTAACACACCATCCTCGCCAATAGAAATCTCCTTGGCACCTCCCTGAAGTACCATCTCTATGAGAACTGCTAAATGTGGATCATCAAGCTGTCGGGCCTTAATCTCTGCAAAACAACGAAGACTGAGAAACCACATATGCTAAGACCCAGCTGGGCTCTCACAAGTCTGCTAGCTAAAGACTGAACGTCCAAGGCTAATGGTCTCATCTCAAGAGGAATAAATGCCAAGCTACCCATACTCTCTGCCTTCCTACTCAAGGCATCTGCAACCACATTGGCCTTGCCTGGATAATAAAGAATGGTAATGTCATAATCTTTTAGTAGCTCAAGCCACCTGCACTGCCTCAAATTAAGATCCCTCTGCTTGAACAAATACTGCAAGTTGCGATGGTCTGTATAAACCTCACATGACACTCCATATAAATAATGCCTCCATATCTTAAGAGCATGAACAATCGCCTCCAACTCTAGATCGTGCACATGGTAATTTTTCTCATGAATCTTCAGCTGACGTGAAGCATATGCAATAACTCGCCCCTCCTGCATCAATACACATCCAAACCCAACACGATAAGCGTCATAATACACTGTATACCTCCTTAACCAGAAAGAAATACAAGAACTGGTATTGTGGTCAAAGCCGTCTTGAGCTCCTGGAAGCTCTCCTCACAATCATCGGACCAACAGAATGGGGCACCCTTTTGGTTCAATCTGGTCAGAGGTGACGCAATAGATGAAAAGCCCTGCACAAATCGCCGGTAATAGCCTGCTAACCCCAAGAAGCTCCTGATCTCGGTCACTGAAGTAGGACGTGGCCAACTCTGAAGTGCCTCAATCTTCTTGGGATCCACCTTAATACCCTCTCCTAACACTATATGTCCAAAGAATGCTACTGACTCTAGCCAAAACTCACACTTGGAGAACTTAGCATAAAGCTTCTGCTCTCGCAAGGTCTGAAGCACCACTGTCAAATGCTGCTCGTGCTCCCCCAGGCTACGCGAGTATATCAAGATGTCGTCAATGAAGACGATAACAAATGAGTCAATATAAGGTCGGAACACCCTGTTCATCAAGTCAATTAATGCTGCTGGAGCATTACTCAATCCAAATGACATCACCAGGAACTCATATTGGCTATATCTCGTCCTGAATGCGGTCTTCGGAACATCTAAATCCCGAATCTTTAGTTGATGATACCCTGGCCTCAGGTCAATCTTAGAGAACACCCTAGCACCCTGTAGTTGGTCAAACAAATCATCAATACAGGGCAATAGATACTTGTTCTTGATGGTGACTTTGTTCAACTGGCGATAATCAATGCACATCCGCATATTCCCATCCTTCTTCTTTACAAACAGCACTGGTGCACCCCAAGGCGATACACTGGGCCTAACAAACCCTTAGCTAGAAACTCCTCCAACTGCTCCTTCATCTCCCTAGGAGCCATACGGTATGGCGGGATAGATATAGGCTAAGTTCCTGGAGACAAATCAATATTATGATCCGGAGGCATGCCAGGAAGATCAAAAGGAAAAACATCGGCGAACCCTCGGACTACTAGCACTAAATCGATTGTCGGAGACTTTGCGGTGGTGTCTCGCACATAGGCTAGATAAGCCAAACAACCCTTCTCCACCATGCGCTGAGCCTTCGGGAAATAAATGACACTACTAGGCGTATCAACTGTGTAACCTTTCCACTCCAATCTCGGTAACCCTGGCATCGCAAGGGAAACAGTTTTGGCGTGGCAAACTAGAATGAAGTGATATGTAGACAACCAATCCATGCCCAGGATAACCTCAAAATCGATCATATTGAGCAACAAAAGATCTGCTCTAGTCTCAAAACCACAGAAAGTAACCAGACAAGACCGGTAGACCCGGTTCACAACCATAGAATCACCCATAAGAGTGGACATACGAACAGGAATACCCAAAGCCTCAGGAGAAATAGCCAGGAAACGAGCAAACAGAGATGATACATAAGAATAAGTGAACCCTGGATCTAATAATACTAATGCATCTCTACTGCTGACAGAGATAATACATGTGATGACAGAATATAAGGCCAATGCATTCGGCCTAGCCGGAAGAGGATAGAATCTGGCTGGAGCACCGGCTGTCTGGCCACTACCTGACTGAGGAGTAGCTGGCTGACCTCTCCTGGTCTAGCCGCCACCCCTGGATCGGCCTCTACCACTCTGCCCTCCACCTCTAGGTGGCTGGGTCGCTGGTGCTGGAGTCATGGGCTGCTGCCCCTGCTGTACCGCCTTACCCCTAAGCCTGGGGCAGTATCTCCTCATGTGGCCTGTGTCACCGCACTCAAAATAACGTGGTGCGATGGCCTGCTGTCTTGATGACTATCGCTGATGGCTTGTAGGTCCCGTGGGAGGAGCCTGGATAGCTGGTGGGCGATACGAAGTCTCCGGCATAGCACTGAAGTAGGGACCAGAAGAACCTTGAGGACCTGAATACCCACTGGAAGAACCCTGAATGGTTGGCAGGCAATAGGAACTCTTTGGCATGGCACTGAAATAGGGGTGTGCTGGAGCACCCAAGTCGGGAGGTGGTGGTGATGAAGATAGGGGCCTACTAGGCTGACCCCTCCCATACTGACCTATGCCCCTAGCTGGTGCACCTCTGAACTCTCCAAGTAATTTGGCTCTCTTGTCCTACTGTATGTGATCCCTACCCCTCTAACGATATCCCTTAATCCAGTGAGCAATCTCGACCACATGTTGATACTCCGTACCCATATCCACCTCTCGAGCCATACCCGATCGAATACTGGGCTTCAAATCGGCGACAAACCTCTGCACTCTCACTGCATCTGTAGGAAGTATCATAAGTGTAGGGCGGGATAACTTAGAAAACCTCACCTCGTTGTTGGTTAAAAATATCTGACCCTGCTCAAGGTGCTCAAACTGATACTGCAGCTCTTCCCTCTTAGAGGGCAGAATATACCTATCTAGAAACAACTGTACGAACTGACCCCAAGTGATGTGAGGAGAACCGACGGGCCTTCCAAAAACATAGGACTGCCACTATTTGCGGGCCCTGCCCTCGAGCTAAAATGTAGTGAAGTCGACTCCATGCGACTCCACTATCCTCATAGCGTGTAGTCTGTCCCTGCACCTGTCGATGAAATCCTGAGCGTCCTCATGATGCTCACCTCCGAAGACTGGGGGTGAAGTCTGGTCCATCTGTCTATTACCTTCTGCAGATCAAAATCCACAGCTGGCCTAGGCTGGGGTACCGCTACAGTAACTGGCTTAACCCCCTCCGCGGGTAGTGCGCCCGGAGTCTGATATACTGCAGTTACATGAACTGGAGCCTGAGCAGTAGGGGTCTGTGCTCCCCTTCCTACCTGCGAAGTAGCTGGGTCTGCTGGAAAAAAACCAGCCTGAGTCATGGTGTCCACGAACCGAAGCATATGGCCCATGACCTCCTAAAATCCCGGTGCAGTCATGAAATATGCCGGAGTAGGCATAGCTGCGAGCACCTCGCCCTGCTCCTCTATAGCGGGATCCCTCACAGGGTCTGCTGGTGGTGCAACTGGAATAGCTCTAAGATGCCCTCGTCCCCTACCATGGGCCGATACCCTCCCCCGGCCTCTACCTCGGCCTCTAGCAATGGGGGGAGCAGCTCCTCCGGGGTCCGAAACGTCTACGATATGAGTCCTCACCATCTGAGAGAATAGAAGAGGAAACTTAATATACTGACCACTGCACGGTAAAGAATGAATAAAGAGTAGTCTTTCCTAACACCCTATAGCCCCTCGAAGATAAATACAGACGTCTCCGTACCGATCTACAAGATTCTATTAGGTTTGCCCGTAACTTGTGAGACCTACGTGAACCTAGTGCTCTAATACCATGTTGTCACGACCCATTTTCCATATTAAGCCGTGATGGCGCCCGACACCATTTGTCAGGCCAGCCAATACGGAAGAATAATTAAATCCCAATTTACGCTTACTAAAAACCATTATAATAGAAGTTTTGCCAAATTTAAGTCATAAACCAGTAGGGATCAATAAAATGAAAATAAAGTTATACAACCCAAAATAACGTCTACTACTGTGTGTGTGCCAGAACCTGGTATCACAAGCTATGGACAACTAGTAGAATATATATAACATGAATAATACCCTATCCTACTGTCTGAATCAGGATAGCCAGAAACAAACAAAATACAAGGAAGACTTCTTCGACTGTGGATCAACGAGAAGGGAGTGAAACTCACCGTAGAAGTCCCAGATGCGCTCACTGATATACACCAGAGTGATGTCCGGATCCACCTGCCTCAAATCCTGTACATTTACGTACAGAAGTGTAGCATTGGTACATAAACAATATGTACCTAGTAAGTATCCCGTCTAATCTCGAAGAAGTAAAGACGAGAGGTCGACTCGATACTTACTAAGGTCAATTAGTATATATAAATAAGTATGATGTGTTCAAAACATGGGATTTACTAGTATCAACAGTCTACATCAAGTGGTACAAGTCAAGAATCTTACAGCATCAAGTTATAGTTCATCATATGAGATAATGGCAAAACAAAGCATGTATAAGCTTTTCCACAATTAACAGGCGCACATATTACCGAGGCGACGACCCGAACCAATAGAAATAAACTATGCACTTGCCAAGGGTCGACGACACGCCTATACATGCATCTATTCATACCGAGGCGATCGACCCAATCCACAAATAAGGATGAAATATCAAGTTCATACACATGACACATAATTGGTCAAAAATACCAAATCAAACTCAACTAACTATGGAAATAAGTTCATATCCCCTTTTTAAGTCTCTAGTACACACTAGTTGTTCATAACAACAATTTAACATGAGAGATAAATTTAATAGGCATGTTGTTGACCCTAAGCTACCCGGACATCTAACATAGTAGTGCCTACGCACGGGCTCTCGTCACCTAATGCGTGTGTAGTCCCTGCATATAGCAACAAATACTCAAACATTAACCCTAAGGGGACAATTCCCTCTTGCGATGTTAGAAAGGAGACTCACCTTACTCCGAAGCGCACTTCCGATATCAAGAATAATCCCAATCCCTCAATTCGTAGCCAAATGAGCACCAACTAATTAAAATAAGCAAGAACTAGTCAATAAGAGCTCACGAGGTTCAATTCTACTTGTTTAAACAATTTCCTAACCATAAACACAATTTTCTTATATTCCAACCTCGGGCCCTCATGCCCTGATTCCAATATTTTTCGAAGGGAGTTGTTCTCTATCACCTAAGGATCACAAATATTTGATTTCTAGTTCATTCCATAGCAAATTATAGGATTAAATTTTAGTTTTGGTTAAACCCTAGGTCTAACTCTAATCTCTTGAATTTTAGCTACTTTTAGTGTTAAATCTACCTAATGTTTATGTATTTGATCTAAAAGTGAGTGGGTATTACTTACCTTGCAATGATGTGTGGAAACTCCCTCTTTGAAATCCCTAAAATCGCCCAAGTGTGGAAATAAATGTGGAAGAAATGAGCTTGAGCTCGTGTTAAATGAACTTCTGTCCCCAGCGATTTTCTCTTCTGCAGAGGGAATCCCGCTTCTGCCGGTTCTGCTTCTGCGGAAGTAGGCCGCCTTTGTGGAAAAAGGTCAAGGGGGCCTGGGCCGCTTCTGTGGTCCCAAACTCTCTTCTGTGAGTCCGCTTAAGCGGAATGCCCACTGCTTTTGCGGTCCTGGGCCTAGGACTGATAGACTGCTTCTGCAGTGTCCCCTAGGCTTTGCCCCTTCCGCTTTTGCGAAAAAAAGACCTCTTATGCGGTCGAAGAGACACAGAAGCGATTATGACAGAAGCAACAGATGGAGTTTTTCCCTAAGTTTTCAACTTCACTTGAACCTTGACCATTTGACGCTCGGGGCTCCCGAGCCCCTCCCGAATATACCGACAAGTCTGAAATCATGAGGTGGACCTACTCGAACCCTTGAAACACTCAAAACAACGCTAAATCGAGGAATTAACCCCCAAAACCAAATGAATCAATTCATTGAACTTCAAGTAATTAATTCTCCTTCAACGGTTCAAAACGCCCTTAAACTACTCGGATTGACACCAAATTTTACGGGTAGGTCTTAACTGATGTTTCAGATTTGTACCAAGTTTCGGAATCGAAATCCAAACTCGATACCTATGAAAACAATGATTTCTTAGTTTATTTAAATATTTGAAACTTAAACTTAACAATTTTACATAAAAATTCATTACCCAGGGACCTCGAAATTCGATTCCGGGCATACACCCAGGTCCCATATTTTCTCGCGGACCCTCAAAAATTGCCAAATCACGATTCCAGGTCCATTTCCCTAAAATGTTGACCGAAGTCAAACTTTCCTTTTTAAAGAAACTTAAAGAAGCAACTAAGCTTAAATATTGCTCAAAAATCTTCTAACTTCCGAACCACCCGCCCCCGCAAGTCATAATTCAGCTAAAGGATGTGCGGAAAGTATTATTTAATGGAATGGGGTTCGAAAATGCAAAATGACCAGTCGGGTTGTTACATTTACTAATCAATCTCTAGTCAAGAGCACAGTATGGACTTCACTCAGGACGGACTAAGTCGTAGTCCCCAATCACAAACGACCCCGCACTTATCATAGAGTATGTGTCTCGCCTCAATATAGCATCACAGTGTAATATACCGGGGTTTCAAACCCTCAGGTCATCATCTGCATCTATTACTCACCTCAAACCGACAACAAGTCTAGCTCGCTATGCCTTTTCCTCTTGAATCAACCTCCTCGCGCGCCGAATCTGCTGAAACCCACAAGGAATACGTTACAATATGCTAATAGAACATAACCCAATTGAAATAACTTGAAAAACACCAAAAATCACGAAGTTGGCAAAACCCGAGCCTTGGGCCCACTCCTCAAAAAATTACGAAATTCACATCACCGGACTCCTCATCTCGCCAGGAGTCCATACTTATTAAATTTACCAAAATTGGAGTTCAAATGCCCTTTCAAACCCCAAATTTTTATTTAAAAAACCAAGCCCTAGTTGTTCTAAATTTTGACCCAAATTTCCAAGAATTAAAGGTAGATTCTTACATAATATGACATTTCTAGGTCACGAGGCTTACCTCCAATCAATTCCCGCCAAAATCCTCTTCAATCTCTACCAAAAAGCTCTTAAGGTGGTTAACAATGGAGGAAAAATTGAATAGACTCGCGGATGAAATAAAACCTTTAAACACTTCCGCTAAAGTGATTTTCGCTTCTGCGCTCCCGCTTCCGCTTATGCGGGACCGGTTCTGCGGCCAAATTCCTGCTTATGCATTTTTCATTTAAAATCCAATATCTGCCTTTGCGACTCATTTTCCGCTTCTACGGATTTCCCAAGACTGCTTCTGCGGTTATTCACTCGCTCTTACGGACCCACTGATGCCAAAAGGGTCTGCTTCTGCAGAATTACCCTAGATGATGACTGACCGCTTCCACGATCCCCCACCCGCTTCTGCGGTCCATCTCCGTAGAAGCGGAAATACCAGATGACAGCAAAAATACACCTGAAGCAAACTTCAAAACACTCGATTAACCACTCGAATTCACCCCGAGGCCCCCGGGACCTCAACCAAAAACACCAACACATCCTACAACCTCATTCAAACTTGTTCCAATGCTCAAAATGCATCAAGAAATGCTAAATCCATTAAATCATATGGGATTCAAGCCTAATTTCTTAAAAACTACCGAATTACGCATTCGATCAAAAACTCAACCAAAACACCCCTGAATGACCTGAAATATTACACACACATCCAAAATCACCTGACGGAGCTACTGCAACTCTCGGAATTCCATTCCGACCCCCGGATCAAAATCTCACTTATCAACCAGAATTCGCCACAACACTAACTTCACCAATTCAAGCCTAATTATACACCGGACCTCCAAAATAACTTCCAATCACATTCCCAAGTTACAAATCATCCCCCGAAGCTAACCGAACCATCAGAATTCACTTCCGGTCCCTCTAAGTCAATAGTCAATATCCGGTTGACTTTTCCAATATAAGCCTTCCTTAAGGAGACTAAGTGTCTCATTCCCTATCCAAGCCAATCCAATTCAACACTAACTCACCCGAAGACAATAATGAAATATGAAGAATCAATAATTGGGGAAAACGGGGCTGTAATACATGATACGATGGGCCGGTTGGCATAATACTTTTGTTGTTGGCAAAATCTATAAGCAAATAAAGTAAAGAACAAATATATATGAGCGGTTAAGGATAAAGATTTGCATAAAAAGTTGGATTTTTTGAGGTTATATTTCTAACAGTTTAAAATGACTATCTCAGTAAATAGAAATCAGTTAAAAGTGGAGAAGTGGTGTTGAGTTGTTGTCCCCAGAAATGATCAGTTCCGTGAATAGCAATGCATTAAAGTTAGCGACTGAAAAGCAAAAAGATCAAAAACACTCATACAAACAGATATAAACTTCTAACCTTAGTGTCCATACAACTCTACACTCTCGTGCTCTTCTGTATACAGCAACTGAATATTTGTATATTTATTAATGTCTAGTTAAATTATGTAGGGTACCAGAGAAAACAATTATTTATGTTGAACTTTTTGGGGTTATGTAGACTAATGATCTCACACTTTTTTATTCCTGTGTTGCATTTGACTTATTTGATTTTGTTGATGAAGTGAATACGTGTGTTGGTTTTCCTCCCTTATGAGTTATGATTTTATCAGACAAGCAAGCACGTTATTGCTGGAGTCTGTAGGTTCTGGGTGACATTTTTCAAAAGCTGCTTTCATTTTAATTTTGGCAAGTACTAATTTTAGAGATTGACTTCCATTTCATAAGACAAAAAATTTAGTAGGGGCTAATCAAGATAGAATATATGGGAACCAAAGAACAATTGGCAGATGTGCTAACTAAAAGGACTGCTCCAGGCTAGGTTTACTTGATATTGTCATACCATCTTTCATGAAAGGACCAAACATATAGAGATTGATTTCTATTTCATATACTCTACAGTCTACACGAGTTTATTATATACACTATGATCACTTAAAATATTATATTAACATATGCATAAACATACCGAAGAGTAGCATAACAAAAAAAAAAGAAACTTTCAGATACTGCTTTTCTAATAAAAACCCACTTCCATGCCTGAAGTGGTGCACCAATTTAGAGAGAGAAAAAGTGTATATATAGAGAGCGGGATCCACCTCTACTTACTAGCTTGGCTTTTTTGGATTTTCTGGTGTACACTTTCATTGTTGGCAGAATCTATAATCAAATAAAGTAAAGAACAAATATATATGAGCGGTTAAGGATAAAGATTTGCATAAAAAGTTGGATTTTTTGAGGTTATATTTCTAAAAGTTTAAAATGACTATCTCAATAAATAGAAATCAAAAGAAAAGTGGAAAAGTGGTGTTGAGTTGTTGTCCCCAGAAATGATCAGTTCCGTGAATAGCAATGCATTAAAGTTAGCGGCTGAAAAGCAAAAAGATCAAAAACACTCATACAAACAGATATAAACTTCTAACCTTAGTGTCCATACAACTCTACACTCTCGTGCTCTTCTGTATACACCAACTGAATATTTGTATATTTATTAATGTCTAGTTAAATTATGTAGGGTACCGGAGAAAATAATTATTTATGTTGAACTTTTTTGGGTTGTATAGACTAATGATCTCACCCTTTTTTATTCCTGTATTGCATTTGACTTATTTGATTTTGTTGACGAAGTGAATACGTGTGTTGCTTTTCCTCCCTTATGAGTTATGATTTTATCAGACAAGCAAGCACGTTATTGCTAAAGTTTGTAGGTGGCGGGTGGTATTTTTCAAAAGCTACTTTCATTTGAATTTTGGCAAGTTCTAATTTTAGAGATTGACTTCCATTTCATAAGACAAAAAATTTAGTAGGGGCTAATCAAGATAAAGTATATGGGAACCAAAAAATACTTGGCAGATGTGCTAACTAAAGGACTGCCTAGAGCTCAACATGAGTACTTAGTGTCCAAGCTAGGTTTACTCTATTTTGTCATACCATCTTTCATTAAAGGACCAACCACATAGAGATTTATTTCAATTTCATATATTCTACAGTCTACATGAGTTTATTATATACACTATGATCACTTAAATTATTATATTAATATATGCATAAACATACCGAAGAATAGCATAACAGAAAAAGGAAACTTTCACATACTGCTTTTATGATAAAACCCCACCTCCATGCCTGAAGTGGTGCACCTATTTAGAGAAACAAAAAGCGTACATACAGAGAGAGGGATCCGCCTCTGCTTACTAGCTTAGCTTTTTTGGATTTTCTGGTGTACACTATTATTGTTGGCAAAATTTATAAGCAAATAAAGCAAAGAACAATTATATATGAGTGATTAAGGATAAATATTTGTATAAAAATTTGGATTTTTTGGGGTTAGATTTCTAAAAGTTTAAAATGACTATCTTGGAAAATAGAAATCAAAATAAAAGTGGAGAAGTGGTGTTGAGCTGTTTTCCCCAGAAATGATCAGTTCTGTGAATAGCAATGAATTAAAGATAGCGGTTGAAAAGCAAAAAGATCAAAAACACTCATACAGACAGACATAACCTGCTAACCTTAATGTCCATACAACTCTACACTCTAATGCTCTTCTGTATACACCAACTGAATATTTGTATATTTATTAGTGTCTAGATAAATTATGTAGGGTACCGGAGAAAATATTTATTTATGTTGAACTTTTTGGGGTAATGTAGACTAATAATCTCACCGTTTTTCTTTCTGTATTGCATTTGACTTATTTGATTTTGTTGACGAAGTGAATACATGTGCTGGTTTTCCTCCCTTATGAGTTATGATTTTATCAGACAAGCAAGTACGTTATTGCTGGAGTCTGTAGGTTGCAGGTGACATTTTTCAAAATCTACTTTGATTTGAATTTTGGCAGTACTAAATTTAGAGATTGATTTCCATTTCATAAGACAAAAAAGGTAGCAGGGGCTAATCAAGATAGAGTATATGGGAACCAAAGAACAGTTGGCAGATGTGCTAACTAAAGGACTGTCTAGAGCTTAACATGAGTACTTAGTGCCCAAGCTAGGTTTAGTTGATATTGTCATACCATCTTTCATTAAAGGACCAATCACATAGAGATTGATTTACATTTCATATACTCTACAGTTTACATAAGTTTATTATATACATTATGATCACTTAAAGTATAATATTAACATATGGATGTACATACCGAAGAGTAGCATAACAGAAAAATGGAAACTTTTAGATACTGCTTTTCTGATAAAAACCCACCTCCATGCCTGAAGTGGTGCACCAATTTAGAGAGAGAAAAAGCATATATATAGAGAGAGGGATCCTCCTCTGCTTACTAGCTTTGCTTTTTTGGATTTTCTGGTGTACACTTTCTTTTTTGGCAAAATCTATAAGCAAATAAAGCAAAGAACAATTATATATGAGTGGTTAAGGATAAAGATTCGCATAAAAAGTTAGATTTTTGGGGGTTAGATTTCTAAAAGTTTAAAATGACTAACTCCGTAAATAAGAATCAAAAGAAAAGTGGAGAAGTGGTGTTGAGCTATTTCCCCAGAAATGATCAGTTCCGTGAATAGCAATGCATTAAAGATAGCGGCTGAAAAGCAAAAAGATCAAAACCATTCATACAGACAAACATAAACTACTAACCTTAGTGTCCATACAACTCTACACTCTCATGCTCTTCTGTATACACCAACTGAATATTTGTATATTTATTAATGTATAGTTAAATTATGTAGGGTACCGGAGAAAACATTTATTTATGTTGAACTTTTTGGGGTTATGTAGACTAATGATCTGACACTTTTTTATTCCTGTATTGCATTTGACTTATTTGATTTTATTGACGAAGTGAATACGTGTGTTGGTTTTCCTCCCTTATGAGTTATGATTTTATCAGACAAGCAAGCACGTTATTGCTGGAGTCTTTAGGTTCCGGGTGACATTTTTCAAAAGATGCTTTCATATGAATTTTGGTAAGTACTAATTTATAGATTGACTTCCATTTCAAAAGATAAAAAATTTAGTAGGGGCTAATCAAGACAGAATATATGGGAACCAAAGAACAATTGGCAGATGTGCTAACTAAAAGGACTGCTCCAGGCTAGGTTTACTTGATATTGTCATACCATCTTTCATGAAAGGACCAAACACATAGAGATTAATTTCCATTTCATATACTCTACAGTCTACACGAGTTTATTATATACACTATGATCACTTAAAATTTTATATTAACATATGCATAAATATACCGAAGAGTAGCATAACAAAAAAAAAGAAAACTTTCAGATACTGCTTTTCTAATAAAAACCCACCTCCATGCCTGAAGTGGTGCACCAATTTAGAGAGAAAAAGCATATATAGAGAGAGAGGGATCCGCCTCTACTTACTAGCTTGGCTTTTTTGGATTTTCTAGTGTACACTTTCATTGTTGGCAAAATCTATAAGCAAATAAAGTAAAGAACAAATATATATGAGCGGTTAAGGATAAAGATTTGCATAAAAAGTTGGATTTTTTGAGGTTATATTTCTAAAAGTTTAAAATGACTATCTCAATAAATAGAAATCAAAAGAAAAGTGGAGAAGTGGTGTTGAGTTGTTGTCCCCAGAAATGATCAGTTCCGTGAATAGCAATGCATTAAGTTAGCGGCTGAAAAGCAAAAAGATCAAAAACACTCATATAAACAGATATAAACTTCTAACCTTAGAGTCCATACAACTCTACACTCTCGTGCTCTTCTGTATACACCAACTGAATATTTATTTATTTATTAATGTCTAGTTAAATTATGTAGGATACCAGAGAAAACAATTATTTATGTTGAACTTTTTCGGGTTATGTAGACTAATGATCTCAGACTTTTTTATTCCTATGTTGCATTTGACTTATTTGATTTTGTTGACGAAGTGAATACGTGTGTTAGTTTTCCTCCCTTATGAGTTATAATTTTATCAGACAAGCAAGCACGTTATTGCTAGAGTCTGTAGGTTGCGGGTGACATTTTTCAAAAGCTACTTTCATTTGAATTTTGGCAAGTACTAATTTTAAAGATTGACTTCCATTTCATAAGACAAAAAATTTAGTAGGGGCTAATCAAGACAAAGTATATGGGAACCAAAGAACACTTGGCACATGTGCTAACTAAAGGACTGCCTAGAGCTCAACATGAGTACTTAGTGTCTAATCTAGGTTTAATTGATATTGTCTTAACATCTTTCATTAAAGGACCAACCACATAGAGATTTATTTCAATTTCATATACTCTACATTCTACATGAGTTTATTATATAAACTATGATCACTTAAATTATTATATTAACATATGCATAAACATATCGAAGAGTAGCATAATAGAAAAAAGGAAACTTTTACATACTGCTTTTCTGATAAAACCCCACCTCCATGCCAGAAGAGGTGCACCTATTTAGACAAAGAAAAAGCGTATATACAGAGAGAGGGATCCGCCTCTGCTTACTAGCTTAGCTTTTTTGGATTTTCTGGTGTACGCTATTATTGTTGGCAAAATTTATAAGCAAATAAAGCTAAGAACAATTATATATGAGTGGTTAAGGATAAATATTTGTATAAAAATTTGGATTTTTTGGGGTTAGATTTCTAAAAGTTTAAAATGACTATCTTGGTAAATAGAAATAAAAATAAAAGTGGAGAAGTGGTGTTGAGCTTTTTTCCCCAGAAATGATCAGTTCTGTGAATAGCAATGCATTAAAGATAGCGGTTGAAAAGCAAAAAGATCAAAAACACTCATACAGACAGACATAACCTGCTAACCTTAATGTCCATACAACTCTACACTCTAATGCTCTTCTGTATACACCAACTGAATATTTGTATATTTATTAGTGTCTAGATAAATTTTGTAGGGTACCGGAGAAAATATTTATTTATGTTGAACTTTTTGGGGGTAATGTAGACTAATGATCTCACCATTTTTTATTCCTGTATTGCATTTGACTTATTTGATTTTGTTGACGAAGTGAATACATGTGCTGGTTTTCCTCCCTTATGAGTTATGATTTTATCAGACAAACAAGTACGTTATTGCTGGAGTCTATAGGTTGCAGGTGACATTTTTTAAAATCTACTTTCATTTGAATTTTGGAAGTACTAAATTTGGAGATTAGTTTCCATTTCATAAGACAAAAAATATAGCAGGGACTAATCAAGACAGAGTATATGGGAACCAAAGAACAGTTGGCAGATGTGCTAACTAAAGGGCTGCCTAGAGCTTAACATGAGTACTTAGTGTCCAAGCTAGGTTTAGTTGATATTATCATACCATCTTTCATTAAAGGACCAATCACATAGAGATTGATTTACATTTCATATACTCTACAGTCTACATAGGTTTATTATATACACTATGATCACTTAAAATATTATATTAACATATGGATAAACATACCGAAGTGTAGCATAACAGAAAAAAGGAAACTTTTAGATACAGCTTTTCTGATAAAAACCCACCTCCATGCCTGAAGTGGTGCACTAATTTAGAGAGAGAAAAAGTGTATATATAGAGAGAGGGATCCTCCTCTGCTTACTAACTTGGCTTTTTTGGATTTTCTAGTGCACACTTTCTTTTTTGGAAAAATCTACAAGCAAATAAAGCAAAGAACAATTATATATGAGTGGTTAAGGATAAAGATTTGCATAAAAAGTTGGATTTTTTGGGGTTAGATTTCTAAAAGTTTAAAATGACTAACTCGGTAAATAGAAATCAAAAGAAAAGTGGAGAAGTGGTGTTGAACTGTTTTCCCCAGAAATGATCAGTTTCGTGGATAGCAATGCATTAAATATAGCGGCTGAAAAGCAAAAAGATCAAAACCATTCATACAGACAGACATAAACTACTAACCTTAGTGTCCATACAACTCTACACTCTCATTCTCTTCTGTATACACCAACTGAATATTTGTATATTTATTAATGTATAGTTAAATTATGTAGGGTACAGGAGAAAACATTTATTTATGTTGAACTTTTTGGGATTATGTAGACTAATGATCTCACGCTTTTTTATTCCTGTATTGCATTTGACTTATTTGATTTTATTGACGAAGTGAATACGTGTGTTGGTTTTCCTCCCTCATGAGTTATGATTTTATCAGACAAGCAAGCACGTTATTGCTGGAGTCTGTAGGTTCCGGGTGATATTTTTCAAAAGCTGCTTTCATTTGAATTTTAGCAAGTACTAATTTTAGAGATTGACTTCCATTTCATAAGACAAAATATTTAGTAGGGGCTAATCAAGACTAAGTATATGAGAACCAAAGAACACTTGGTAGATGTGCTAACTAAAGGACTGCATAGAGCTCAACATGAGTACTTAGTGTCCAAGCTGGGTTTACTCTATATTGTCATACCATCTTTCATTAAAAGACCAACCACATAGAGATTTATATCAATTTCATATACTCTACAGTCTACATGAGTTTATTATATACACTATGATCACTTAAAATATTATATTAACATATGCATAAACATACCGAAGAGTAGCATAATAGAAAAAAGGAAACTTTCACATACTGCTTTTCTGATAAAACCCCACCTCCATGCCTGAAGTGGTGCACCTACTTAGAGAGAGATAAAGTGTATATACAGAGAGAGGGATCCGCCTCTGCTTACTAGCTTGGCTTGTTTGGATTTTCTGGTGTACACTTTTATTGTTGGCAAAATCTATAAGCAAATAAAATAAAGAACAATTATATATGAGTGGTTAAGGATAAAGATTTGGATAAAAATTTGACTTTTTGGGGTTAGATTTCTAAAAGTTTAAAATGACTATCTTGGTAAATAAAAATTAAAATAAAAGTGGAGAAGTGGTGTTGAGCTGTTTTCCCTAGAAACGATCAGTTCCGTAAATAGAAATGCATTAAAGATAGCGGCTGAAAAGCAAAAAGATCAAAAACACTCATGTAGACAGAGATAAACTACTAACATTAGTGTCCATAAAACTCTACACTCTAATGCTCTTCTGTATACACCAACTGAATATTTGTATATTTATTAATGTCTAGATAAATTATGTAGGGTACCGGAGAAAACATTTATTTATGTTGAACTTTTTGGGGTTAAGTAGACTAATGATCTTTTCCTTTTTTATTCCTTTATTGCATTTGACTTATTTGATTTTGTTGACGAAGTGAATACATGTGCTGGTTTTCCTCCCTTATGAGTTATGATTTTATCAGACAAGCAAACATGTTATTGCTGGAGTCTGGAGATTGCAGGTGACAATTTTCAAAAGAAACTTTCATTTGAATTTTGGCAAGTACTAAATTTAGAGATTGATTTCCATTTCATAAGACAAAATTTTTAGCAAGGGCTAAGCAAGGCAGAGTATATGGGAACCAAAGAATAGTTGACAGATGTGCTAACTAAAGGACTGGCTAGAGCTTAACATGAGTACCTAGTGTCCAAGCTAGGTTTACTTGATATTGTCATACCATCTTTCATGAAAGGACCAAACACATAGAGATTGATTTCCATTTCATATACTCTACTGTCTACATGAGTTTATTATATACACTATGATCACTTAAAATATTATATTAACATATGCATAAACATACAGAAGAGTAGCATAACAGAAGAAAGGAAACTTTCGGATACTACTTTTCTGATAAAACTCCACCTCCATGCCTGAAGTGTTGCACCTATTTAGAGAGAGAAAAAGCGTATATACAGAGAGAAGGATTCGCCTCTGCTTACTAGCTTGGCTTTTTTGGATTTTCTGGTGTACACTTTCATTGGTGGCAAAATCTATAAGCAAATAAAGAAAAGGACAATTATATATGAGTGGTTAAGGATAAATATTTGCATAAAAATTTGAATTTTTTGGGGTTAGATTTCTAAAAGTTTAAATGACTATCTCGGTAAATAGAAATCAAAAGAAAAGTGGAAAAGTGGTGTTGAACTGTTTTCCCCAAAAATGGTCAGTTCCGTGAATAGCAATGTATTAAAGATAGCGGCTGAAAAGCAAAAAGATAAAAAACATTCATACAGACAGACATAAACTGCTAACCTTAGTGTCCATACAACTCTACACTCTATATCACGACCCAAAATCCACTAAGGGTCGTGATGGCATCGGACATCGCTGTCAGGCAACCCAATTAAATTACCGATTTAAAATCCTCTTTTAAAAATTTTGAAAGTCTAAGGTTTTTCCTTCCATTTTTCATAAATAAGATATTTTTCTCCATTTTGAATCGAACAATAACAATTAATTCAAATCTTTCCAAAACCATTCAGAACCCAGTGTCACAAGTGCATGAGCGACTACTGATAAGTAAAATAAAATACCACATCTGTCCGAAATACAATGGACAAGGAATAAAATAAAAAGGCTGAAAGGAACTACACTAGCTACGGGTCGCCTCACAAATTGTAGCTCACCTAGTCCCAGAGTTATCCATACTGCTCTGCCAGTAGGCTGCTAGAAGTGCACATGTACATGTGCAACAAAAATGCACAGAAGTGTAGTATGAGTACGTAATCAACGTGTACTCAATGAGTATCCCTCCTAATACCGAAGAAGTAGAGACGAGATGGCCAACTTCAGCACTCAATAGAGGTCAATTATCAATATTCTATAAGTGCGTGAATAATCATGGATTTATATAGAAGTCCTCATTGTAAAGCCAAATAAACAGGTTAACACCCTCAACAATAAATCAAGGGCTTCCAAAGTTTATTACTTTATTATCTTATCAGTTTATATCAAGCCACATAGGGACAATTCCATATTTACAATTTTCAAATAACAGATAAACATGCGCAAATCGCATCGAGGCGACGATCCGCTCCAACAGAAATGTAAATTGTGCACTGCCGAGGGTTGAGCGGCACGAACCATAGATGCATCCATTTTCACCGAGGTGTTCGGCCCATTCCATAAATAAATACATATCCTGTTCGCAAATTATCCATGCGACGCAGACACATATAAAATACATGCTGAAGTAGGAAATTAAGAGCTCATCGAGGATAATCCTCCAAATAAACAACTTCCTCTTTTTAACATTTCAGGGAAAATTAATACTAAATCTCCTTTTAAATTCCTTTACCAATATAAGGTGCTCTAAACAATTCAAACTATCCATCGGTTCACAATAATCCAAGTATAACATGCTTTCGAGTCCTAGACTACCCGGACAATAGAATAATAGTAGCTACGCACGGACTCTCATCACCTCGTGCGTGCGTAGCCCCCACAAATAGGAGCACATAACCATTTTACTCACCTATGGGGTAAATTCACCCTCACAAAATTAGAAAGGAGACTCACCTCGCTCTGAAGACACAAAACCGGCATTCCCCGTCCTTCCGAAGACTTGAACCAACACACAACGCACCAAAACTATCCAATTAACGACAAACCAATGAGAACATGCTCAAATACTTGTTAAAAATTCAGATTATACAAGTTCCCAACTCCGCTTAGTGAAATGACCAAAATGCCCTCGGGGCCACGTGCCCGGAATACGAAATTTCTCGAAGATAAATGTTACCCATGACCTTAGGAACTAACATATATGAATTTCTCCCAATTCCATACTCAAAATCATGACTAAAATACAAGTTTATAATTTTCTAGGTTTCCAACCAAAACCCCAATATTTACTCTAATTCTCATGTCCAAATTTTATAGTATAATCTTGCATTTAACTTGGGAATAAGTAGTAGTAGCTTACCTTAACATTGATGGTGAAAACCCTCCTTCAAGCTCTCCAAAAATCTCCCCCAATCCATGAAAAACTATGAGAGAAATGAACCAAATCACGACTTAAATCAAGCTTCTGCCTTCAGTCGTTTCCGCTTCTGTGGAATTATTATAGCTTATGCGGTTCTGCTTATGCGGATTCTTGGCCACTTTTGCGGTCCTGGGATTGGCCCCACTTTTCACTTTCGCGGTCTAGGGACCGCTCATGCGGACACACAGGCCACTTCTACGGTCCCAAACGAGACCCCTTACTTCCGCTTCTGCGACATGCCAACCGTAGATGCGGCTCCGCTTATGCGGCTGCCTAACCACATCTACAGCCCCCCTTCACAATTGGCCAAAAACAACTTCTGCGGTCCACGATCCGCCTCTGCAGGGTCGCTTCTGCGGTCCCATTTCCGTAAAAGTGGAAATACCACATACTAGCTGCCCAGTTTTTCCAAAAATCCAACTTTCGATCCGTTAACCACCCGGAATCCTCCTGAGGCCCCCCCGGGACCCCAACCAATCTTACCAACCAATACCAAAACACATTACGGACCTGCTCGAGGCCTCAAATCATATCAAACAACACCAAAATCACGAATTATACCTCAATTCAAGCTTTATGAACTGTGAAGTTTCCAACTTCTATTTCCGATGCCGAAACCTATCAAATCATGTCCGATTGACTTCAAGTTTTTCACACAAGTCATATTTGACATTACGGATCTATTACAACTTCCGGAATTGGATTCCGACCCTGATATCAAAAAGTCAACCTCCGGTCAAACTTCTCAAAAACCTTCAAATTTTTATCTTTAGCCAAATGGCTTCAAATGACCTACGGACCTCCGAATTCACTTCCGATCACACCCACAACTCCAGAATCACCATACGGAGCTATTTACAGTCTCGGAATCCCAAACGAACATCGATAACACCGAAATTCACTTCAACCCAAACTTATTAAATTCCTTCTAAAATACTAACTTCCACAATAGGTGTCAAAATGCTCTCGGGTCATCCAAAACCCAATCCGGGCATACGCCCAAGTCCGAAATCATCATACGAACCTGCTGGAACCTTCAGATCCCGATTCTGAGGTCGTTTACTAAAAATTCCAATCCTAGTTGATTCCTTCAACTTTAATCTTTCGAAATGAGAAATCTCTTTCCAAATCAACTCCGATTTCCCGAAATTCAATACCAACCATGCGTACAAGTCATAAAACTTGAAATGAAGTTGTCCATGGCCTCCGACTGCGGAACGGAGCGCTAGTACTCAAAATGACCGGTCAGGTCGTTACATTCTCTCCCACTTAAACATATGTTCATCCTCGTACGTGCTGAGAACGGTACTGGAGTTGTCTGAAATCATTGTTTAGTACCTCACGTACCTTCCCGTGCTACCAAAACTTAGCTGAGCACATAAGCCCGATCAATTCCGAATTTGTTCCCTTTTATTCAAGTAATTAAGCCTTAGAGCCCGATTCCAACATCGGGAATCCTATGCCAGGCCTGTTTCCAACATACGATCGCCATATCAGTCACTACACGTTGTACACAAACATAATGGCATCACTTTGATGAATTATTACTTTGCAACACTAAATCCACAGGATCACAAAAATATTCTCGAATCAACTTAGCCAAAAATTCTACTGATCCGATGCTCCCATTGCACCCCATGACATATACAGGTCTTACTCTAACATTTACCATTGCTCCATAACGGGAGAGATGTACCAACATTCATAATCAATTGCCGAGTCAACAACACATTAGGTCTACACTCCTGACAAGGCCTTCACCTCATTCTGAACCCAATAATGGTCTTATCTCCATAATATACTTCATATAACTGGATTGCACAGAATCCTAGATCAAGGGATCTCGTCTCATCCGATACAATTGCTCAAGCAATAAGACATCCCAGAAACTATTAAATTCTCATATGATGCTACCACGCGCCAATAGGCCACCAATCCGAACACAACACAAACAGGAAATCGAATTCTGGAAGGAATTATCTAAACCCCGCACTAGTACGGACTTTCCTCAGAAGATAGGAAATGAAACACACAAAGAAATAACATATAGAAAACTAGACTCAACATCACACTGTTGCGGCGTGCAACCCGATCCAAATAACATACCCATGGCGGCATGCCACCCGATCCACAAATAGATCTCACATAAGGAGATTGCACTTTGAGCTAAATCTGCTCATTACAACAAAACATCGAATTTCGATCGCAAGCACGCTAAGTGCATAATACCATACCTGAGGAAACACATAGCGCTATAGGCTACGAAACTCAAGCACAACTGAGGTGCGATATATAACATAAATCTCAAAGCCATCCTGCTCATAACACATCATTTCTACAGGGATTCTCAACACGTAAGCAATTTTATCAAGCCGTCTCACAACTCATACGACGTGATACATCATTACCTGGAATAGCCAATTACAAAAAATACCCTGACCGCTCCTACATAGGGAACACTCGCTGAAACGAACACAACTGGCCTGATATAAAGCCCTGTTCACATATGTAAATCAATACACCGATCTCAAGCTGACTTATGATTGTACCAACTTGGCGAATAACCTTTCAAAGGTTCTTAGTAACTCTCTTTTCCTCATGACACATAAGAACAACTGTCATAACTGGAGCAACCTCCCCAGTTCAGGACCCAATAAACGAAGTCCCCTCCAGGCATAGTTTCTCCAACAAATGTTATTACCACAATCCTTATACTTGCTTAAATCTTTAGTCAATCAAGTGACTACATGCCACACTCCCACAATCTTCCCGTGGGACACACTCCCACAATCTTCTGAAATAAATATCAAGTCTGCTAATTCCAACCATCGGTCGCACCAATGCTGAAAAGCGATCAAGAATCCTTAACCAGGATGCAATGCCTTTTCACAAAACATCGATCTCAGGTGACTCTGAAGCCAATACCAATTTACTCTAATCATTCAACCCTTTCCTTGCTCATCCGAGCCTGTGACATCCTCGTCGACACCGAACTGCAACCTTGATCCTCACTTTGTATTTCCACACTGCTCACTGCACCCAACGTGCCAATATACTGGAACACAATTTTTCATCATAACTCCAAAATTATTAATATCTTAACACTTCGTCGTATAAGAAAGTGCACTCAACTCACTTTAGGAGAACCATAGCAACACAATGGTAGATTCCCATAACCGTAGAATGTGCAACTCTGCAAGTAGTGGTCCAAGCCACCATACCCCTTTCTGGAATCTTCTTCCATACAACAAGCCATAACAATAGAAGGCTTCTGGATAACACCCATTATGGCGACCGACAAACCTCACTCGTAGCGCCACCAATCATATACATATCTTGATCAAGCTGACTGAACTGATCTCGAATCCCGACATGCGAATTTCAACTATGGCCAATCAATCCCTTTCTTTCAAATTTATCCTTGAGTACTGTGGAAATAGTACCAATTCTCTTCAACACGCAACACGCTCCATCTACACTCATCCCAAGTGACCTTGAACCACGAGACCATGCTGTCTCAACCCCTACAAACCATTTCATACTTTCCAATTACTACATTACAAGCCAACCATCACGAAAACTTTTGTGCCACTTCTCATAAGTTGCTTTCCAAGCTTGATCCTTAATTATGCCTATAAACTCGACATCATTAGGCACCACACTTTACCTCTTGAATTCACTAGGACCATTATTGAGAGCCACCCGCTCTGACTTGGTCCCGAATATAATCGGCTACATAAATCTCATAACACAGGATTACCCTCTCGACGAGGCACCTAGCAGAATTACTTCCTTTAAAACTCGCTTCCATACAAGGCATAAATCCCGAATTCTTTCCCAAGTTCGAACATGAGCCCATAAGGCCAACCATAACACATCTTTAACAATTCCTTTGCTCAAACTACAACTTATGATATTTTTCCGTAGCTGAGATGACCCCTCAGTATGCTAATATCAATAAACTTCGCGAGTAGCTAACTATGCAACCCAAATCATAAGCAGTGGGACTCTCCCACTTAGCTTAAAGCCATCATTACAAAACTCTGGAGTTCACCATTATTCTAAATCTCTTGTTGACCTAACCTTTCGCAATCATCCTGTCACGACCTAAAATCCACTAAGGGTCGTGGTGGCACCGGACACCTCTGTCAGGCCAGCCAACTAACTCATCAATTAATTCCTCTTTTAATACTTTTGAAAATCTAAGGTTTTCCTATCCATTTTTATAAATAAAAGTTTATTACTAGAGTTCAAATTTAAATGATAACAATTAGAACAAATCCGTTGTAAACCCTTCCCAGAAACCCGGTGTCACAAGTACATGAGTGACTACTGATAAGAGAAATAAAATACAACATCCGCCCGAGATATAGTGGGCGGAAAGTAAATACAGTACATTGGAAGGAACTACTCTAGCTGTGGTCGCCTCAATGATGCAGCTCACCTAGTCCCAGGATTATCCATGTTGCTACACCCAATAGGCTGCCAGACGTGTATATATACCTGTGCAACAAAGATGCACAAAAGTGTAGTATGTGTACGTAATCAACGTGTACTCAGTGAGTATCCTGCCTAATCTGGAAGGATTAGAGACGAGATGGCCAACTTCGACACTCACTAGAGGTCAATTATCAATATTCTTTAAGTGTGTGAATAATCGTGGACTTATGTAGAAGTCCTAACTGTGAAGCCAAATAAACAGGTAAACACATTCAACAATAAATCAAGGGCTTCTAACGTCTATTCTTCATTTTTTATGGATTTATATCAAGTTGTATAGGGAAATTCCACATTTTCGCAACTATTAAATAACAGATAAACATGCGCAAATCACACCGAGGCGACGACCCGCTCCAACAGGAATGTAAATTGTGCACTGCCGAGGGTCGAGCGGCACGAACCATAGATGCATCTATTATCACCGAGGTGTACGGACCGTTCCATAATTAAACACATATCTTGCTTGCGAATCATCCATGCGACGCAGGCACACATAAAGTACATGCTCAATCAGTCACATAAGAACTTATCGGGAAATATTTATTCAAATAAAACCAATTCTCCTTTAACGATTTAAGAAAATGAAGTTTAATTCTCTTAGAAATTTACTTACTAATTCGTTTTGAGTTAATCAACTAAAGCTACCAATGTATTCACAGTTAATCCACGTATACATGCTTTTGAGTTCTAACTACCCGGACAATAGCATAATAGTAGCTATGCACGGACTCTCATCACCTCGTGCATGCGTAGACCCTACAAATAGGAGCACATAACCATTTTTATTCACCTATGGGGTAATTTCCCCCTTACAAAATTAGAAAGGAGACTCACCTCGCTCCGAAGACTCGCAATTGGCATTCTACATCCTTCCGAAAGCTCGAACCAACGCACAATGCACCAAAACTAGCCAATTAACGATAAACTAATGAGAATATACTCAAAGACTTATTAACAATTCAGATTATACAAGTTTCCACCTCCGTTTAGTGAAATGACCAAAATGCCCTCGGGCCCACGTACCCGGAATCCAAAATTTCTCGAAGATAAAGGTTACCCATGACCTTAGGAACTCAAATATATGATTTTCTCCTAATTCCATACTCAAAATCGTGGCTAAAATCCAAGTTTATAATTTTCTAGGTTTCCAACCAAAACCCCAATATTTACTCTAATTCTCATGTCCGATTCTATTGTATAATCTTGCATTTAACTTGGGAATAAGTATTAGTAGCTTACCTTAATATTGATGGTGAAAACCCTCATTGAAGCTCTCCAAAAATCGCCCCATGAAATGAGAAATGAGTAAAATATGACATTGAGCCCGAATAAATGAAGTCCACTGCCTTTAGTGGTTTCCGCTTATGCGGAAATATGACCGCCTATGCGGTTTCGCTTTTGCGGATTAATGGTCGCTTTTGCGGTCCTGGGCTTGGCCCCATTTTTCGCTTCTGCGCTCCCATCTTCCGCAGATGCGGTCCCGCATCTGCGGAACCTTGACCGCATCTGTGGTTCACGACCCCTTGAACCAAAACTACTTTTGTGACTCCCTCAACCGCTTCTACGGGGCCGCTTCTGTGGTCCCTTTTTTGCAAAAGCAAAAACACCGGCAACCAGATCCTTCAGCCTTCTCCAAAAATTCTATTTTTGATCCGTTAACCCCCGAAATCCACCTGAGTCCCTCGGAACCCCAAGCAATCATACCAACCAGTCCCAAAACATATTACGGACATGCTCGAGGCCTCAAATCATAACAAACAATGCTAAATTCATGAATTACACCCCAACTCAAGCTTTATGAACTTTGAACTTTCCAACTTCTATTTCCGATGTTTAAACCTATCAAATCACGTCCGATGGACCTCAAATTTTGCACGCAAATCATGATTGACATTACAGAACTACTCCAACTTCTGGAATTTGATTCCGACCCCGATATCAAAAAGTCAAGGCCCCAGTCAAACTCTCCAAAAACCTTCAACTTTCTGTCTTTAGACAAATGGCTTCAAAATGGTCTACGGACCTCCGAATTCACTTCCGATTGCACTCCCAACTCTAAAACTACCATACGGAGCTATTCCCAGTCTCGAAATCCCAAACGGACATTGATAACACTGAAACGCACTACAAGCCAAACTTGTGAAATTTCTTTGAAAAAACTAACTTCAACAATAGACACCAAAATGCTCCCGGGTTATCCAAAAGCCGCTTCGGGCATACGTCCAAGTTCGAAATCATCATACGAACCTGCTGGAACCTTCAAATACTGATTCTGAGGTCGTTTACTCAAATTTCAAATCCTAGCTCCTTCTTTCAACTTTAAGCTTCCCGAATGAGAATTCTCTTCCCAAACCAGCTTTGGACTTCTCGAAATTTAATTCCGACCATGCGTACACGTCATCATACCTAAAATGAAGCTGTTCATGGCCTTCGACAGCTGAACGGAGCGCTAGAACTCAAAACGATCAGTCGGGTCGTTACATTCTCTCCTACTTAAACATACGTTCTTTCTCGAACGTGCTAAAAACTGTACTGGAGTAGTCTGAAATCACTGGTTAGCACCTCACACACCTTCCCGTGCTACCACAACTTAGCTGAGCACATAATCTCGATAAATTCTGAAAATGTTCCCTTCTTATTCAAGCTAATAGGCCTTAGAGCCCGATTCCAACATCCGAAATCCTATGCTAGGCCTGTTTCCAACATATGGTGACGTACAAATCCACTACTAAAAAGCAATAGATATGGTCGCAGCAATATAATTTACCCAACTATGAGTCGGGGTCGAATCCCACAGAGAACAATGTGTAGGCTATTAGGCATGTAAGAAAATTATCGCTAGTTGCGCAAAGCCAAACACTAAGAATTTTGGTTGAAAAAGTGTTTATATCTAAATGCGGAAATATAAACTAACCTAGAAAGAAAGTAAAATGATCAAATGCTACAATATGGTTGCATCGGGAATTACACTTAAGTAATGATCCAATGTATTTCACGATGTTACAAATATGAGCGAGTTTATATTAATTAGCCACGGATAATAATTCTTAATTAGCTTCTTCCGAAGACTAACAAGACTTCCTAATTGAATTATCCCTAAAACAATTTGCAGATTAAGCACACCCGGAATGGCTACAAGTAGTTCAATCCTATCCCTAGGTAGAATCTATAAAATGATGGTTAACGCTTCAAGTTCTTGTTAATCAATCTTTCCCAGCCCCAAATTATCTTTCCCAAAATTAATTCGGAGTTAATGTGTGAGTCCTAGGGTTAGCTAATCCCTTTGGAAACATTAAAGAACAAGAATAATTGAAGTAACAATAACTCACTTCATACAAAAATAAAAATCATTCAATACATAAGCACAACAAGGTATTTAATCCACACTTTAACTATGAATATTCCCATAAACAAGATTCAAGTGTTGGAAATAAATACTACACACTTAAATATTCAATACAAAGCAAGGAAATGAAGAAAGCAACATAAATGGGTAAGAAATTCTCAACCAAGAGCTTCAATCTTCAAGACCCAAGTGTGTGTGCAAAACCCTAGCTTCCAAAAATGTTATCTCTAGTTCTATGAACTAAAAATAAGCCAAAGATGATTTACAAATGATCAGATTTGAGTATTAAAGGGTTTGGGGTAAAAAATTGTGAAATTCCAAAACTGCCCAGTTTTCACGCCTGATTTCTTCATCGCATTCGCGTTCGCGTTTCACGAAGGCTACCTATTTCTACTCATCACGTTCGCATAAAGACCTTTGTGTTCGCGAAGGTTTTTGCTGCTCTACAACGCGTTCGCGTGCTATCTACGCGTTCGTGTTTTTTTAGTCTCTACAGATTCGCGTTCGCGTATTTCCTACGCTTTCGCATAGTTCAAGTCTGCAAAGCTTCGTGTTCACATTTTGTCCTACGCGCTCGCATAGGTTTGGTTGTTGATTCAACGCGTTCGCGTGTCCTCGTTCACGTTCGTGAAGAGCATTTCACTAGGAAGATTCATTTTGTCCATTTTAGCTCCTTTTCGACTTGTTTTCACTTGGTTTACTCACTATTACTTCTAAATCACATACAACCTGTAAAATAGAAGTAAATTGCATCAAATACACGATTTTATCACTCAAACATAGCAAAAGTATAGATTTAAAGACAAGATAAGTTGGCAAAATACTAACTTATCAAACCCCCAAACTTAAACTATTGCTTGTCCTCAAGAAATTAAAACGACAAAACCTCCTCCCAAGTAGTTAACTCAACAATGCATCCATATCATGCCAAGCCAAAAAGAAAGTCTACTTTAAGCACAAATGCATGACTTCGGTTGGTACTTCACATGAATTTTATTATACTACATGTGCTCAAACACTAATGCAAATCAAAGTAGCAATCAAGTCATGACACTAAAGCTTCAAAATTTGTCTCTCTATCACAATCAACTTTATTTGGTCATTCTTTCCAATTGAAAATGGGATTAAATTTACAACTCAAATCTCATGTGCCCTCACCTTTAAGAGAGGATCCCACACTCATAAATCTTAATTTCAAAATAAAATGGGATATCAAATGGAAAGAATTAGCTCTCTCTCAAAAAGATGTTCAAATGCATACAAGTAGTACCATAGGCTTGCCCTTCATGTATTCCTCCACTACTGTAGACAACTCGGTTCAAAATCAATTAGGACTTAAAGGGTTGTAGTTTAGGCTTTTGGTTAAGGTAGGGCAAAATTTTGGTTAAAGTGACTTAAAACCTCCCAAAGCACTACAATATTTACAATTAAATTCCCCTTCCTTCAAAAACATTTTCCATCCTTTCTTCACTGTTTCATTCCACACCTAGTCTTCCCTTTATTCACGACTCTTTAACACTTTATTCTATATACAATTTTTTTTCTAAGTCAAGGAAGACTTATATTTTTTTCTCTACCTTCCACCTTTTCAAACAACTTCCATCTCACAACGTTTCCAACCTTAAACCCCCAAACTTAGGCTTTTAGCCTATATTTACACTTTCAAAGTACTTAGGCAGGCAAGGTTTCAAAAGCTGGAACAATTAAGAACAAAAGATTTAAGCTTGTAATATGGTTGTCAAAGAATAAGGTTAAAGACTCGAAATGGGTTGACTAGGGAAAATATTTAAGGATAGGAAATTTAAGGTATACTAGCGGATCAAAGAAGACCTAATATAACTTTTCAAACCAAGTTAGTCTATAATTTCACCTTAAAGCACATTCCGGGCAAGTTCTAGACCACAAGTACTACAAAAGAACTCACAAATAAATCTCACCACACATGGCACATGAAAACTCAAGTGGAATACAAATCCAAAATCCAATTAGAACAAATGACACAAAGAGGTTACCTATAGCCTAAAGAAAACTATTTAGTGAATTAAAGAGCCAAAAATTGAGTCTAAAAGGTCATGACATTTTTTACTTCAATTGTTTTCTTTTTCAACAAACACAAATTCATATGCCAAGGTTTAAATTATGTTGGTACCAAGCAAGCCACAACTTGGTAAATGGGCACAACCCCAACTCAAACCATTTATTTTCCTAATTTAACAACAGCTAATCCTAATTACAATACTAATTCCCTTAAGAAAGTTGTCAATCTATCCATCATCGGGAAAAGTCGACAATTTTTTTTACAATTACCCGGTTCAAGAAGAAAATTGGCATCCTTGGAAAAAGAACCGTGGTATAAAGAAAACCAAGGATATCGCCACTAATAGAAAACATACTATATACAAAATGAAGAAGCTAATAAAAATTAATTCAAGAAGCTAATAAAAATTAAAAAGCTTATAAACCTCAACTAAAATTTTTTTTAGGAGTTAATAAACATACTAATATAACACATCACATGAAAATATACTAACAACAAACATAAAAATATACTAACAAGAAACATGAAAATTTTTAGGAGTTAATAAACATACTAATATAACACATCACATGAAAATATGCTAACAACAAAATAAAAATAATCATAGTACCAATCTGTCATCCCCCACAGTTATCCACAATTGTACAATAAGAACAGTTATACAAGAAGCCACCCCCAACTAAAGATGTTGCAATGTCCCCAATGCAACTAAAAATGATAAAGTAAAATGGCGGAGAGTGCTCCTGGAATACCGCATAAGTCAGAACTGGATGTGGTGGGAAATTTAAGCTCCAAGTCTGCATTATCATCATCATCATCCGAGTCATGTGAACCACAAAGTGTACTCAACTTCTGCATCATCTTGGAAAGCAGCTTACTTTTCTTCTTCTTGTGCTCCTTGTATTTTCTTTGCCTCTTTTCTATCTTTCCTTGCCTGCGACTCACGCATTCCAGCCTAGTGTTCATGGCCTCCATCTGTGTCGTGATATCATTTTGCTTCTTGACCATATCTGCCATAGATGGTGGGGTTTCAACTACAGTAGATGTGTTGGCCCGAGGTGAGCCAGTGGGAAAGCCAGCTATGAGCTGCCTAACATGTGCATCAACCCCATAAATCTGGCTAGAAAAATGGCGCATAGTGTGACGCCCAGACTTGAGGGGTCCCATAGGGTCAAAGGATCCGATGGGATCAATAGTGGTCTCTGTGAACTTCCCGAATGAACGGGAGGCTACATCAATGCGCCTTTTTTTCTGCTAGTCACTTGGTCCCCTTTTCAGTATGGGATGGATCATTGGCTTGCCAGGACCTTTCTCAACGTCATTGGGGCGTTTAAGCACCCCTGCATCATAGAACAGTCTGGTGATCAAAGAGGGAAAGAACAGGCTCTTAGACCTCCTATTAGCAGCTTCCTCAATCTCTCGGACAATATGCTCCCCCACATTAACAGGCAATCCATCCATGAGAGTGCCAATCATGAGTGCCCTGTCCATTGTAACATCGATGTCATTTGTAGAAGGTGACACTCTGGAACAAATGATGGAAAGCCGTGTCTTTGCTTCCGAGGTGAAGTCATGAGAATCCACTCTCTTATGCAATGTTAGCCACTTTGGAGTGACCCCGCCATGCAACTTATCTATCAGTCATTGGTTGCCCCCTGCTCTTGCTTTTTCTTTGTAAGCCTCGTTGTCAACATTGTGGAGGCCATAAACATTATTGATAATCTGAGAGCTGAAATGAACCTGTACGGCCCGCACAGTAGTTACCAATACACCCTGGAAGTCATTCCGTATGGCATTTGCATAGAACTCCAAAATAAATGTGTGGTTAGCGTTGATTGGTGGCTCAGCAGAACACATCCATCCGCTCTCCATCAAGCGTGGATAGAACGCAGGCATCTTCTCCTCAACTTTTTCTAAATTGATTCCTCTTTCCCGCACAATGGTCTTAGACAAAATTTCATCTTATTTCCGCTCGCATTCCGCAGATAAAAACCACTCATGATCGAAAGCTTCCTCTTGTCCAGGTCCGAAAACATGTTCTTGTGCAATTTCATGATTTTCCGGTTCCATTTTAAATCCAAAATACGTACAAAATTGACAACAATGTTAAAAGCTCATACATACACTTAAAACAATGTCTTAGGAAGTATTTAAGCAGAAGAAATGGGCGGAAAAGGTCCCGAGCAGAGCTGTGCGAAGCTACTATTTTGTGCCATTTTTGGGACTGCCAGGCATTGCTCTTCGCGTTCGTGAGGGTACCATCGTGTTCGCGAGCTTCCAAATCTACTACTAAAAAGCAATAGAAACTGTCGCAGCAATATAATTTACCCAACTATCAGTCGGGGTCGAATCCCACAGAGAACAATATGTAGGCGATTAGGCATGTAAGAAAATCATCGCTAGTTGGGCAAAGCCAAACTCTAAGAATTTATGTTGAAATAGTGTTTATATCTAAATGCGGAAATATAAACTAACCTAGAAAGCAAGTAAAATGATCAAAGGCTACAAGTATGGTTGCATCGGGAATTACACTCCAGTAACGATCCACTGTATTTCACGATTTCACAGAAATGAGCGAGTTTATGTTAATTAGCCACGGATAATAATTCTTAATTAGCTTCTTCCGAAGACTAACAAGACTTCCTAATTGAATTATCCCTAAAACAATTAGAAGATTAAGCACACCCGAAATGGCTATAAGTAGTTCAATCCTATCCATAGGTAGAATCTATAAAATGAGGGTTAGCGCCTCAAGTTCTTGTTAATTAATCTTTCCCAACCCCAAATTATCTTTTCCAAAATTAATTCAGAGTTAATGGGAGATTCTTAGGGTTAGCTAATCCCTTTGGAAACATTAAAGAACAAGAATAATTAAAGTAACAATAACTCACTTCATACAAGAATAAAAATCATTCAATAGATAAGCAAAACAAGGTATTTAATCCACACTTTAACTATGAATATTCCCATAAACAAGATTATAGTGTTGAAAATAAATACTACACACTTAAATATTCAATACAAAGCAAGGAAATGAAGAAAGCAACATAAATGGGTAAGAAATTCTCAACCAAGAGCTTCAATCTTCAAGACCCAAGTGTCTGTGCAAAACCCTAGCTTCCAAAAATGTTCTCTCTAGTTCTATGAATTGAAAATAAGCCAAAGATGCTTTACAAATAATCAGATTTGAGTATTAAAGGGTTTGGAGTAAAAAATTGTGAAATTCCAAAACTGCCCAGTTTTCACGCCTGATTTCTTCATCGTGTTCGCGTGTATATCTTCGCATTCGCGAAGGCTACCTATTTCTGCTCATCGTGTTCGCGAAGGTTTCTGCTGCTCTACAGCGCGTTTGCGTGCTATCTATGCATTCGCGTAGTTTTAGTCTCTACAGATTCGCGTTCGCATAGTTCAAGTTTGCCCAGCTTCGCGTTCGCATTTTGTCCTACACGTTCGGGTAGGTTTGGCTGTTGATTCAACGCATTCACGTTGCCTCGTTTGCGTTCGCGAAGAGCATTTCACTGGGCAAATTCATTTTGTCCATTTTACCTCTTTTTTGACTTGTTTTCCTCACTATTACTTCTAAACCACATACAACCTGTAAAATAGAAGTAAATGGCATCAAATACACGATTTTATCACTCAAATATAGCAAAAGTATAGATTTAAAGACAAGATAAGTTGGTAAAATACTGACTTATCAACATACTATCACAATATCAATCACTACACGCCGCACTCAAACATAACGGCGTAACTTCGCCGAATTCTTACTTTGCAACACTAAATCCACAGGACCACAATAATATTCTCTGATCAACTTAGCCAAAATTCTACTGATCCGATGCTCACATTGCACCCCATGACATATACAGGTCTTACTCTAACCTTTACCATACCGCCACGATGGGAGAGATGTATTAACATTCATAATCAATTGCCGAGTCAATAACACATTAGGTTTATACTCCTGATAAGGCCTTCACCTCATTCTGAACCCAATAATGATCTTATCTCCATAATATACTTCATATAACTAGATTGCACAGAATCCTAGATTAAGGGATCTCGTCCCATCTGATACCACTGCTCAAGCAATAAGCTACCCCAGAAACTATTAAATTCTTATATGATGCTACCACGCGCCAATAGGCTAGCAATCTGAACACAACACAAATAGGAAATCGAATTCTGGAAGGAATTATCTAAACCCCGCACTAGTATGGACTTTCCTCAAAAGATAGGAAACGAAACACACAAGGAAGTAGCATATAGAAAACTAGACTCGATATCACACTGTTGCGGCGTGAAACCCGATCCAAATAACATACCCATGGCGGTGTGCCACCCGATCCACAAATAGATCTCACACAAGGAGACTGCACTTCGAGCTCAATCCGCTCATTACAACAAAACATCAAATTTCGATTGCAGTCACGCTAAGTGCCTAATACCAGCCATAAGGAAACACATAGCGCTATAGGCTACAAAACTCAAGCACAACTGAGGTGCAATATACAATCTGAATCTCAAGAGCCATTTGGCTCATATAACATCATCGCCATGCGGAACCTTAACACATAAAAATTCTACCAAGCCATCTCACAACTCATGCGGCACAATACATCATTACCTGGAATAGCTGATGACAAAATAACACCCCAACTGTCCCTTCACGAGGAACGCTCGCTAAAACATACACAACTGGCTCGATATAAAGCCCTATTAATATACATGAATCAATCCATTGATCTCAAGCCAACTTCTGATTGCACCCACTTGGCTAATAACCTTTCAAAGGTCCATAGTAACTACCTTTTTGCCTCGTAATATATAAGAACAACCATTATAACCGGAGCAACCTCCTCCGTCCATAACCTAGCAAACAAAGTGCCCTCCAGGCATAGTTTCTCAAACAAATGTTATTACCAAAATCCTCATATTTGCTTAAATCTTTAGTCAATCAAGTGACTACATGCCACACTTATACAATCTTCTCGTGGGACACGCTCCCACCATCTCGTGAAATAAATATCGAGTTCGTATTTAAAGCTTCGGATACGTTAACGCTGAAAAGTGATCAAGAATCCTTACCAGGATGCAAAGCCTTTTTCACAACACATCGACCTCAGGTGAAGCTGAAGACAATATCAATGTACTTTAGTCATTCAACCACTTCCTTGCTCATCCGAGCCCATGATATCCTTGCCAGCCCATGCTGCAACATTGATCATTACTTCGAATTTCCATGCTACTCACTTCACCCAATGTGCCAACATGCGACAAAACACGACTTTCATCATAATTCCGAAATCATTAATATTTTTAACATTTCATAATATAAGAACTTCGCACTTAGCTCACTTCAGCAGAACCACAACAACGCACAGGTAAATTCCTACAACCATAGAATATGTAAATCTGCAAGTAGTGGTCCAAGACACCATAACCCTTTTCAGAAATCTTTTTCCACATAACAAGCAATAACAATTGAAGGCTTCTAAATAACATCAATTGCGGCGGCCGACAAGCCTCACACGTACCGCTACAAACCATACACATAATCAGATCATGATGTACGAATTGATCACAGATCCCAACATGCCCAATTCAACTATGGCTAATCGATCCCTTTCCTTCCAATTTATCCTTGAGTGCTTTGGAAATAATACTGACTCTCTTCAACACATAACAAACTTCATCCACACTCGTCCCGATTGACCTTGAATGAAGAGACCATGTTGTCTCTACTCCTACGAACCATTTCGTACTTCCCAATTGCTACATCGCAAGCCAACCATCACAGAACATTCTGTGCCACTTCTCATAAGTTGCTTTCCAAGCTTGATTCTTAATTGCCTCTATAAGCTCGACGTCATTGGACACCGCACTTTACCTCTTGAATTCACTAGGACCGTTACTGAGAGCTACCCGCTCTGACTTAGTCCCGAATATACTCAGATCCATAAATCTCATCGCATGAATACCCTCTCGACGAGGCACCCGACGAAATCACTTCCTCCGAAACCTATATATATACACGGTATAAATCCTGAACCTTCCTCTAAGTCCCATCATGAGCCAATATGTCCCACCATAGCATGCTTCCAATAATACATTTGCTCAAATTACCACTTATGGTCTTTTCCCCGTAGTTGAGATAACCCACCAAGATATTAATAACTGGAAACCTTACAAGTAGCTAATCACGCAACCCAAATCATAAGCGGTGGGGCTCTCCCACTTAGATTGAAGCCATCATCGCAAAACTCTGGAGTTCACCATTATTCTTAATCTCTTGATGACATAACCTTGTGCAATCAATCGCCAGCCTTCCCGATATCTTACCGTATGAACCTAATTTGATACTCTAAATCATTAACACCATTCACACAACAGTTCCCTTCGCAGCATATCCAGTAGAACTCCTGGCAGAATCCTCGCCAACCACGCGACTACTAACCTGCTCACAGGAATACCCCACCTGTAGAAACCACTCCCCGGCATCTTCCAATGCTACTGCATGGGGTATAACCACTACAACACCAATAATCATTCCTGAGTCCGAGCTCACTCTTCAGCTACATGAGTCCATTCACCCCTGGTGGACATCATTAAATGTGCAACAACATCCTTTCACTTCAAAGTCATGTTACGTCTTTATTCATTTCAAGCAACTCCCTTTCGTCATATCCAACCTCCTGCTGCATAAAAACACCATGCTTCGAATTAATTTACAGACTTCCATTGTCGTCGCTAAAACCCCAGATCCTTCCAAATTGTCCTTAGGCATGTAGTCATCCTTCTACTAGGCCCTATACAGCCCCGCCACTCTCCCACTTTGGGCAAACTCACTCCTTAATCAGTCACTCGTCCTTGCTTCTCATACTTGGCCTTCTAGAAATTTTAAACACCGCCTGGCACTTTCCACATGTCCTTCCTTATACTTTACTACTCAATTGTTGCCGCAAATAAAAATCTATCTTCGTGGCACTCGAATCCACCATTGCCGCTAACTTTAAACCTTTCCAAAGGTCATCTTTATCGAGCCGTCATCATTATAAATTTTGATTCGATCTTAACCCACCGCGTCATGCGGTATCTGACAGTCGTAGCTCAAATACTAGTTCACAATATCCTGCCATAAAGGCGAATTGTAGCAGATTATAACACTGATAAACTTGGTACATTCCAATAGGATCACGACATCCCATCATAGAAGAAAAGCTCCACCACGCTTGCAAATGCCAAGTCTCATCACTTTCACTAGCCTACATCTGACCATTCTTAATCCGACTGCCTTTTCCCCTACTGGAAATAAAACACCGAATCCCTTAATTAAATGCTGAGTAAACCTCCCTTCAATCCATCCACTGCCCCGACACATGGGCAAACGTCCCACCATCACAACACTCTAGAATAATTGTTCATCAGCATCTTGGCAACTTGTGCCTAACATTAAGGCTCTTGGAAGTTCTGTCACTGAGCTGAAATAGTAGATATCCCTCCAAAATACGGCCATAATAGGCCAACCAACTATACCGAAAAAATCATCCTGCACCACAATTGTAGTGCCATTTCAATTCTTCAAATTCTTGATTTATAACAAGTGCTAGCGTCACGTACGATTGAGTGGAAAGGAATCAAAGGCATAAGCCTCAAGGAATAGAACCATATGACGAGGAAATAAAGAAGGAACGTTCTCCTAACAGTCCTACACCCTCCCGAGGATAAGTACAGACGTCTCCGTACCGATCCGCAAGACTCTACTAGACTTGCTCATGACTCATGAGACCGACGGGAACCTAGTGCTCTAATACCATATTTTCACGACCCAAAATCCACTAAGGGTCGTGGTGGCGGCGGACACCTCTGTCAGGCCATCCAACTAACTCATCAATTAATTCATCTTTTAATACTTTTGAAAATCTAAGGTTTTACCTTCCATTTATATAAATAAAAGTTCATTACTAGAATTCAAATTTAAATGATAATAGTTAGAACAAATCCGTTGTAAACCTTTCCCAGAAACCCGGTGTCACAAATACATGAGCGACTAATGATAAGATAAATAAAATACAACATCCGCCCGAAATACAGTGGGCAAAAAGTAAATACAGTACATTGGAAGGAACTACTCTAGTTGCGGTCGCCTCAATGATGCAGCTCACCTAGTCCCAGCGTCATCCATGCTGCTACACCCAATAGGCTGCCAGAGGTGTATATATACCTGTGCAACAAAAATGCACAGAAGTGTAGTATGAGTACGTAATCAACGTGTACTCAGTGAGTATCCCGCCTAATCCGGAAGGGGTAGAGACGAGATGGCCAACTTCGACACTCACTAGAGGTCAATTATCAATATTCTTTAAGTGTGTGAATAATCATGGACTATGTAGAAGTCCTAATTGTGAAGCCAAATAAACAGGTAAACACCTTCAACAATAAGTGAAGGGCTTCCAACGTCTATTCTTCATTATTATTATTTTCGATTTATATCAAGCCATATAGGGAAATTCCACATTTTTGCAATAATTAAATAATAGATAAACATGCGCAAATCACACCGAGGCGACGGCCCACTCCAACAGGAATGTAAACTGTGCACTGCCGAGGGGCGAGCGACACGAACCATAGATGCATCTATTATCACCAAGGCGTTCGGCCCGTTCCATAATTAAACACATATCCTACTTGCAAATTATCCATGCGACGCAGGCATACATAAAGTACATGCTCAATCAGTCACATAAGAATTTATCGGGAAATATTTATTCAAATAAAACCAATTCTCCTTTAACGATTTAAGAAAATGAAGTTTAATTCTTTTAGAAATTTACTTACTAATTTGATGTGAGTTAAGCAACTCAAGCTACCAATGTATTCACAATTAATCCACGTATACATGCTTTTGAGTTCTAACTACCCAGACAATAGCATAATAGTAGCTACGCACGGACTCTCGTCACCTCGTGCGTGCGTAGCCCCCACAAATAGGAGCACATAACCATTTTTATTCACCTATGGGGTAATTTTCCCCTCACATAATTAGAAAGGAGACTCACCTCGCTCTGAAGACTCGCAATCGGGATTCTACATCTTTCCGAAAGCTCGAACCAACTCACAATACACCAAAACTAGCCAATTAACGATAAACGAATGAGAATATACTCAAATACTTGTTAACAATTGAAATTATACAAGTTTCCAGCTCCGTTTAGTGAAATGACCAAAATGCCCTAGGGCCCACATGCCCGGAATCCAAAATTTCTCGAAGATAAAGGTTACCCATGACCTTAGGAACTCAAATATATGATTTTCTCCTAATTCCATACTTAAAATCGTGGCTAAGATCCAAGTTTATAATTTTCTAGGTTTCCAGCCAAAACCCCAATATTTACTCTAATTCTCATGTCAAATTCTGAGGTATAATCTTGCATTTTACTTGGGAATAAGTAGTAGTAGCTTACCTTAACATTGATGGTGAAAACCCTCCATGAAGCTCTCCAAAATTGCCCCATGAAAGGAGAAATGAGCAAAACATGACATTGAGCCCGAATAAATTAAGGCAGTGGTTTCCGCTTATGCGGAAATATAACCGCCTATGCGGTTCCGCTTTTGCGGATTAGTGGCCGCTTTTGCGGTCCTGGGCTTGGCCCCATTTTCCGCTTCTGCGCTCCCATCTTCTTGAGATGCGATCCCACTTCTGCGGAACCTTGACCGCATCTGTGGTTCACGACCCCTTAAACCAAAACCGCTTCTGCAGCTCCCTCAACCGCTTCTGCGGGGCCACTTTTGCGGTCCCTTTTCCGCAGAAGCAAAAACACCATTGATCTTTTAACCACCCGGAATCCACCAGAGGCCCCCAGAACCCCAACCAATCATACCAACCAGTCCCAAAACACATTACGGACCTGCGCGAGGCCTCAAATCATAACAAACAATGCTAAATTCATGAATTACACCCCAACTCAAGCTTTAAGAACTTTGAACTTTCCAACTTCTATTTCCGATTTGTAAACCTATCAAATCACGTCCGATTGACCTCAAATTTTGCATGCTAATCATAATTGACATTACGGACCTACTCCAACTTCCAGAATTTGATTCTGACCCCGATATCAAAATGTCAACCCCCTGGTCAAACTCTCCAAAAACCTTCAACTTTCTATCTTTAGCCAAATGGCTTCAAAATTGTGTACGAACTTCCGAATTCACTTCCGATAATGCTACCAACTCCAGAACCACCATACAGAGCTATTCCCAGTCTCGGAATCCCAAACAGACATTGATAACACTTAAATGCACTTCAAACCAAACTTATGAAATTTCTTCAAAAATACTAAGTTCCACAATAGATGCCAAAACGCTCCCAGGTTATCCAAAACCCACACCGGGTATACGTCCATATCCGAAATCATCATACGAACCTGCTGGAACCTTCAGATCCTGATTCCAAGGTCGCTTACTCAAATTTCAAATCATAGCTCCTTCTTTTAACTTTAAGCTTCCAGAATGAGAATTCTCTTCCCAAACCAACTCTGGACTTCTCGAAATTCAATTCCGACCGGGCGTACAAGTCCTAATACCTGAAATGAAGTTGTTCATGGAATCTGACTACTGAACGGAGCGCTAGAACTCAAAACGACCGGTCAGGCCGTTACACATCTGTCGTAAACTCTCGGAATTCTCATGTAAATCCCCATCTTTCATATTCTGAATCATCATCCACCTTCGCACCGACAATCGCTGGCATTCTCAATATTTTACCATAGAAACTTAATTTGATACTTAAATCATTAACACCATTTACACAATAATTCCATTTGCTGCAAATCCAGTAGAACTCTTTGCAGAAGCCTCGCCAACCACGCGACTACTACCTTGCTTACCAGAATAACATCCTGAATTCGAGCTCACTCTCCAGCTGTACGAGTCCATTCACCCCTCGTGGACATCCATTAATATGTGCGACAACATCCCTTCGCTTCAAAGTCGTGCTACCTCTTCATTCATCTCAATCGCTCCTTTCTGCCATATCCCATTTCCTGCCGCTGAACAACACCATGCTTCGAATTAGTTTACCGACATCTATTGCCCATCGTTAAAATCTGAGATTCTTCAAAATTATCCTTAGGCGTGTAGTCATCCTACTACTAGGCCCTATACACCTCCGCCACTCTCCCACTTTGGGCAAACTCACTCCTTGAATCAACTGTTCGGCCTGCGCTCCCTAAGCCTGGCCCTTTAGAAGTTTAAAACTCCGTCTGACACTCCCCATATGTCCTTCTCACCTTTCGTTGCTCAGTCGTTGTCTTAATAAAATTTATCTTCATAGTGCTTGAATTTCCACAATTTGATATCAATCCTAAACCTTTCCAAAGGTTGTCTTTAGCGAACCGTCAATATTTGAAACACTGACTCAATCCAAAACCACCGCACCCTGCGATATCTGATAGTTACATCTCCGATACTATTTCACAATATCATGCCCCAAGGGCAAATCGTAGAAGATCATAACACCGATAAACTTAATACGTCAAGTTAGGATAAAAACAACCCAATAAAGAAGAGAACTCCTTCACGCTTGCAATTACCATGTTTCATTTCTTCCACTAGTCCACATCTGACCATCCTTAGTTCGATTGACCTTCCCCAACCGGGAACAAAATACTGAATCCCATTGATTACACATTGAGTAAACCTCCCTTCAATTCATTCATTTCCCCGACACATGGGCAACAATCTACTATTACAACAACGCTGCGGAATAATAGCTCATAAGCATCATGGCAACTTGTGCCTAGCCTCAAGGCTTATAGAAGTTCCGTTACTGAGCTGAAATAATATAAATTCCCTCCGAGTGCGACTATAATAGTCCAATCAACTATACCGGGAAAATCATCTCGCACCACATTGTAGTGCTATCACAATCCTTAAATGTCCGATCCATAACAAGCGCTCGCATCGCGTAAGATTGAGTGGGAAGGAATCAAAGGCATAAGCCTCAAAGGAATCAAACCGCACGATAAGGAAATCAAGAACAGAAGTACTCTTAACAGTCCTGCAGCCTCCCGAGGATAAGTACAGACATCTCTGTACCGATCCGCGAGACTCTACTAGACTTGCTCATAACTCGTGAGACCGACGGGAACCTAGTGATCTGATACCATGTTATCACGACCCAAAATCCACTAAGGGTCGTGATGGCGCCGGACACCGCTGTCAGGCAAGCCAATTAAATTACCGATTTAAAATCCTCTTTTAAAACTTTTGAAAATCTAAGGTTTTTCCTTCAATTTTTCATAAAAAAAAAAGATTTTTGCTTCAATTTAAATCGAACAATAACAATTAATTCAAATTTTTCCAAAACCATCCCAGAACCCGGTGTCACAAGTGCATGCGTGACTACTGATTAGTAAAATAAAATACAACATCTGTCTGCAATACAATGGACAAGGAATAAAATACAAAGGCTGAAAGGAACTACACTAGCTGCGGGTCGCCTCACAAATTGTAGGTCACCTAGTCCAAGAGTTATCCATGCTGCTACGCTAGTAGGCTGCTAGAAGTGTACATGTACCTGTGCAACAAAAATGCACAGAAGTGTAGTATGAGTACATAATCAACGTGCACTCAGTGAGTATCCCGCCTAATCCCGAAGGGGTAGAGACGAGATGACCAACTTCGACACTCACTAGAGGTTAATTATCAATATTCTATAAGTGCGTGAATAATCATGGATTTATATAGAAGTCCTCACTGTGAAGCCAAATAAACAGGTAAACATCCTCAACAATAAATCAAGGGCTTCCAAAGTCTATTCCTTTAATATCTTATCAGTTTATATCAAGCCACGTAGGACCAATTCCATATTTACAATTTTCAAATAACAGATAAACATGCGCAAATCAAACCGAGGCGACGGCCCGCTCCAACAGAAATGTAAACCTTGCACTGCTGAGGGTCAAGCGGCACAGATAGATGCATATATTTTCACCGAGGCGTTCGACCCGTTCCATAAATAAACACATATCCTACTCGCGAATCATCCATGCAACATAGACACACATAAAATACATGCTCAAGTAGGAAATTAAGAGCTCATCGAGGATAATCCTCCAAGTAAACAACTTCCTTTTTTTAACAATTTAGGGAAAATTAATATTAAATCTCCATTTAAATTCCTTTACCGATTTAAGGTGATCTAAACCATTCAAACTATCAATGGGTTCACAGTAATCCAAGTATAACATGTTTTCGAGTCCTGGACTACCCGGACAATAGCATAATAGTATCTACGCACGGACTCTCGTCACCTCGTGCATGCGTAGCCCCCACAAATAGGAGCACATAGCCATTTTACTCACCTATGGGGTAAATTCCCCCTCACAAAATTAGAAAGGAGACTCACCTCGCTCCGAAGACTCATAATCGACATTCCCCACCCTTCCGAAGACTTGAACCAACGCACAATGCACCAAAACTAGCCAATTAAATACAAACCAATGAGAACATGCTCAATTACTTGTTAAAAATTCAGATTATACAAGTTCCCACCTCCGCTTAGTGAAATGACCAAAATACCCTCGGGCCCACGTGCCCGGAATCCAAAATGTCTCGAAGATAAAGGTTACCCATGACCTTAGGAACTCAAATATATGAATTTCTCCCAATTCCATACTCAAAATGGTGACTAAAATCCGATTTTATGTTTTTCTAGGTTTCCAACCAAAACCCCAATATTTACTCTAGTTCTCATGTCCAAATTTTATAGTATAATCTTGCATTTAACTTGGGAGTAAGTAGTAGTAGCTTACCTTAACATTGATGGTGAAAATCCTCCTTGAAGCTCTCCACATATTGCCCCCAAGCCATGAAAAAATATGAGAGAAATGAACCAAATCACGACTTAAATCAAGCTTCTGCCTTCAGTCCTTTCCGCTTATGCGGTTCCGCTTATATGGATTATTTGTCGCTTTTTCGGTCCTGTGATTGCCCCCATTATTTTCTTTTGCGGTCCCGCTTATGCGAACACATAGGCTGCTTCTGCGGTCCCAAACGAGACCCCTTACTTCCGCTTCTGGGACATGCCAACCGCAGGTGCGGTTCCGCTTATGCGACTTCCTAACCGCATCTGCGGTCCCCTTTCACAATTGGCCAAAAACCGCTTCTACGGTCCATGATCCGCCTCTGCGGGGCCGCTTCTATTGTCCCATTTCCACAGAAGAGGAAATACCAGATACTAGCTGCCCAGTTTTTCCAAAAATCCAACGTTCGATCCGTTAACCACCTGGAATCCACCAGAGGCCCCCCGGGACCCCAACCAATCTTACCAACCAATCCCAAAACACATTACGGACCTGCTCGAGGCCTCAAATCATATCAAACAACACCAAAATCACAAATTATATCTCAATTCAAGCTTTATGAACTTTGAAGTTTCCAACTTCTATTTCCGATGCTGAAACCTATCAAATCACGTTCGATTGACTTCAAATTTTGCACACAAGTCATATTTGACATTACAGATCTATTACAACTTTCGGAATTTGTATTCCGACCCCGATATCAAAAAGTCAATATCCAGTTAAACTGCTCAAAACCTTCAAATTTTTATCTTTAGCCAAATGGTTTCAAAATGGCCTACGGACCTGCGAATTCACTTCCGATCGCGCCCTCAACTCCATAATCACCATATGGAGTAATTCACAGTCTTGGAATCACAAACGGACATCGATAACACCGAAATTCACATCAACCCAAACTTATGAAATTCCTTCTAAAATACTAACTTCCACAATAGGCGCCAAAATGCTCTCGGGTCATCCAAAACCCTATTCCGGCATACGCCCAAGTCCGAAATCATCATACGAACCTGCTCGAACCTTCATATCCCCATTCTGAGGTCGTTTACTCAAAATTCCAATCCTAGTTGATTCCTTCAACTTTAAGCTTCTGAAATGAGAATTCTCTTTCCAAATCAACTATGAGTTCCCGAAATTCAATTCCAACAATGCGTAAAAGTCATAATACATGAAATGAAGTTGTTCATGGCATTCGACTGCTGAACGGAGCACTAGTACTCAAAACGATCGGTCGGGTCGTTACACTTTCATGCTCTTCTGTATACACCAACTGAATATTTGTATATTTATTAATGTCTAGATAAATTGTGTAGGGCACCAGAGACTAATGATCTCACCATTTTTTATTCCTGTATTGCATTTGACTTATTTGATTTTGTTGACGAAGTGAATACATGTGCTGGTTTTCCTCCCTTATGAGTTATTATTTTATTAAACAAGCAAGCACGTTATTGCTGTAGTCTGTAGGTTGCAGGTAACATTTTTCAAAAGCTACTTTCATTTGAATTTTGGCAAACACTAAATTTAGAGATAGATTTCCATTTCATAAGACAAAAAATTTAGCAGGGGCTAACCACGACAGAGTATATGGGAACCAAAGAATAGTTGGCAGATATGCTAACTAAAGGACTGCCTAGAGCTCAACATGAGTACTTAGTGTCCAAGCTAGGTTTACTTGATATTGTCATACCATCTTTCATTAAAGGACCAACCACATAGAGATTGATTTCCATGTCATATACTCCACAGTCTACATGAGTTTATTATTCTCATGACCTAAATCCCAAACCCGGTGGTGATGGCGCCTCTCGTGAAGACAAGGCCAGCCAACAAAATAAACGCTTCTTTTTAACAGTTATTCAACATTTATAAATCTAAAAACATGATTAGCAAAATCTAAAGCGCAGAAAAACATCGATAATGATAGGGTATCATCCCGACACAACCCGACATCAGGGTGTCACTAGTCATGAGCTACTACAGAGTTCACTAAAGTACTACAAGTCCAGAAATAGGAGCAAAGTCTGAAGGCAACATGAACAATGTAAAATAAGGGAGAGGATCTGGTGCCGCGAATGCTAGCAGTCACCTGGCTCCGCTATGATAACAAATCTTCAATCAGCTCGAAACTCGCTACCGGGTGGTCAAATACCTGAATCTGCACACATGGTGCATGGATTAAAGTGAGTACTTCCCACTCAGTGGTAATAAGAGTAAATAATAACTGAGCAACAATAAACCACGTAAATCAAATCAACATGCTATATGGTATAGTGTGACCATTGAGAAAATAGGGAAAACGTAAAAAAATCATTTAGAAAATGTCTTGACTCAGTTTAAAACCCCTTTTTTTGAGAATATCTTTTCACAACAGTTAAGAAATTAAGTGCGGAACAGATAGTGTAAATTAGCACAAACGTCAGCCCCTCGGGCACAAACAAGTATGCATAATTGAGCTCATAAACTCGCCCTACAGGCAATAAACTTGTTCTTCTTTTGCCATTGTTACCTAACCCGTTTACATCATACAGTGTTACTGTTACCACTGTCTCGAATTATCCTTTTTAAAAGTGATCAGACAATATCAAAACAGCAAATAAATATCTCAAGAAACCACACACATAACAAAAAAATGCTCAAAAGCATGAATGCAATGCAATGCATATGACGGTACACTCCGGTACCCACTACGGCGTGCAGTCCGATCCATTTAACGTCGACAACGCTCACTAGGGGTGTGTACAGACTCTGGAGGGGCTCCTATAGACCAAGCGCAATATCAGCCATGTCTTGGCTTCAAACAGGCTCTCGACCTCAATATCAATATATCACCGCGGCGGCGTGCAGCCCGATCCATCCATATATTCAGAAATCACTATAACACTAATGCGGCGCACACCCCGATCCATGCTCAGTCCAGAATACACATAAGCCACTTGGGCACATTTTAAAATGACAGTTCCCAGCTCAAAACAACAATAAAATATTGTTCAAGTTTACCAAATCTTAGAAAAATAGCTGAGTTTGCAAAACCGTATTAAAACCTTGGACTGAGACCAAATGATATGAAAAGTAATGCAAAAACAGTGATACCAATCCCGATCCAAATAATCGGCATGAAGCCCAATATATGGCAATCAGCCCAAATCATGATAGTATTAAGTAAGTTTCAATCAATTACGTAGTAAAATCAACAACCGGGATGGACCAAGTCACGATCCCCAACGGTTCTCTACCCCACTCTCATATCCGGTGTGCAAGTCACCACAATGCAACACTTTGATGTGCAAATCCAGGTTCCAAACATTCAGGATATCATTTACAAGTATTGCTCACCTCGAACCGGCGAAATCTCTAGCTGGCGATGCCTTTGCCCCCTCAAATCAGCCTCCATGCGCGTCAAATCTAACCAAAACCACAAGGAATATGTTATATTGAGCTAATGGAACATAACCCAATCGAAAGAACTCGAAAAACACCAAAAAACACGAAGTTTGCAAAACCCAAGCCCCGGGCCTACTTCTAAAAAAATTACGAAATTCACATCACCGGATTCCTCGTCTCACCACGAGTCCGTACATACCAAATACACAAGAATCAGAGTCCATTTGACCCCTCAAATCGTCGATTCAAACTCTCTTAAGGTTTCAACCCCTAACCTCTATTTTTACCCTTTAATTCCTTGACATTCAGTGTTTAATCCATGGTTTTACACTATAAAAACATAATCCGAGCCAAATGATTCATACATGAGGAAACCCCTTTGATTTCTCTCAAAAATCGCCCAAGAATCGCCTAAGTCGAAGTCCCAAAATGTTTTCCTTCTTTTCCCAATTCGTGAACACTGTTCACTATATCTCGAGGTCGTTTTCCGCTTATGCGGTCAAATTACCGCACTTACGGTCACGAACACGCGACCAAAATGATCGATTATGCGGTCTCACATAAAACCCTAGGACCGCTTCTACGGTCTTAAACCGCTTATGCGGTTGCTGCTTCTGTGATCAACATGACCGCTTATGCGGTCTCCACAATACTCCCATGACCGCTTTTGCGGTCGAATACCGCACCTGCGGTGTCCGCTTTTGCGGAAGGCTTCCGTTAATGCGAAACGTGCCAGGCCCCCTCCAGGACCGCTTATGCGACCCCATAGCCGCATCTGCGGAACCGCTCCTCCGGCTCTTTTTCCACAGATGCGGAAAGACCAGAGCCAAAAAAAATATTAGACCTGTTGTAAGCTTCCAAAATTCCCATTTAATAATTCGAAATCACCCTGAGGCCCCCGGGACCTCAACCAAAAGCACCAACACACCCCAAAACCTTATTCAAACTTGTTCCAATCCTCAAAACACGTCAAACAATGGTAAAACCATTTAATCACATCGAATTCAAGCCTAAGTTTCTCCAAAACTTCCGTAATACGCATTCAATCAAAAACCCGACCAAACGACGTCTGAATGACCTAAAAATTTGCTGACATTTCCAAAATCACCTAACGAAGCTACTGCGACTCTTGAAATTCCATTCTGACCCTCGGGTCAAAATCCCACCTATCAACCGGAATTCGCCAAAATTCCAACCTCGCCAATTCAAGCCTATTTCTACACCGAACCTCCAAATTCAATTCCGATCGCACTCCTAAGTCACAAATCATCGCCCAAAGCTAACTGACCCACCGAAATTCACATCCGAGCTCTCTAACCACATAGTCAACTTCCAGTTGACTTTTTCTAAAACAAGCTTACTTCTAAGAGGCTAAGTGCCTCATTTCCAACTAAAACAAACTCATTCCAACCGATCAACTCAAATACCGATATTGAACATAAAGCAACAATATGGGGGAAACGGGGAGGTAACTCATCTAATGACGGGTCAGGTCGTCACATCCTCCCCAACTTAAACCAACGCTCATCCTCGAGCGTACTCAGAGTTGTACTAGAAGCCAACCAATAGCTGAATGACCTTACCCAACATACACGTGGGGTTGTCCCACGTCACCCTATCTCACATAGGTCTGATAATACAACATAACTAAAATTTCATAATCCATCTAGACCATAAACCGTAGAACTACATTGCACTTTTTGAATCATGCCCAGAATAAACCTGAACCGGCTGTAATAACCCACACCTGCAACTTCAGGTGAAATCATACAACATACCACACAATCCAACACTCGAAATGATAGTCTCTATTCACAACAGTTGCCCACAATACTCAATTACCGGTAAGAACCTCTTATTAGCTAAAATCTTTTTCCAACACTTTCATATACTGCCAACGCTAATTAATACACATGATAAACTGCAACCATTCCTCAGATTACCCATACACGAAGCCATTTCCCTTTTGACCAATGCAACATCAGATTTCTGGACCAGACCTTGATTTTTGTCCTTCTAACAAGCTGAAATCGCATCTGTTCAAATTAATTAACGACTCCAATGATCACCTCGAACCCAACACACCACTCTGGTGATATGATACCTCAACACAGGCCTAAGCCATAACTTGCATAATCCACACACTAATGAAAGGCAGTCTAAACATACCAATTTATGACAAATGACTCAAACAAAGGAGATGTAACTCAAACTCCTCAGTACCATCACAATACAAGGCTGGGACCCTGTCCCACAGCATAGAAATAGAATACCTGAATCTACCCCGAAGGGTCTAATCTCTACGTAGCCTCGCTACAATGCGTGATCCTATCCAAACATTGTTACACATGAAGCACCTCAAGTCGCTATACTCGAAATTGACAACCACGCACGATGGATATCGGGAACCCAAACAAATAATTATACCAATGGTAAAGCAAGTAATATACACCATACGATCCTGAAAGGACACAACCGGTGCACCATTCGCCGAGCAACACCCAATACAGACTTTCCTTAGAAACCAGAAAACAAGGTACACAAGACGACATATGGAAAACTATTCCCATCATCACACTGTTGTGGCGTGCAACCCGACCCAGATACCGTTCCCATGGCAGCGTACCACCCAGTCCACACATACTCATGGCGGTGTGCCATCCGATCCACACATTCTCATGGCGGCGTGCCATCCGATCCACACATACTCATGGCGGCATGCCATCCGATCCATATATATATTTCTATCATAAGGAGATGCACATCGAGCCAAATTTGCTCATTACAACAAAATACCGAGTATCGGTCGTAAGCATACTGAGTGCATACAATATCTACATATAGCGTTATAAGCTACAAAACTCAAGCGCAACTGAGGTTTTCCTCTCAACTTCCACTACGAATCCCAATATCACCGCACCATATATGCCCATAGTTCGTAAATCATAATGTCTCGCAACTCAGAAAACAACTCATAGATCTCTCCAGATACCTGATAAGTTCAGCAACGATCGAGTCAACCTATCCCTCGACAATACGATTCGGAGCCAACCGAGTCAACTCATACTGGAACACGCATCCGAAAAGAAAAAGTCCCTCAATACTGGAACTGAATCAATTGTAGAAACCCCTGCACTGACATCCGCCACGAAGGCCCAACAAATAAGGCAATATTTGCCAGCCGACCGCTGGTCTTTGCAATACAACCCGCTCTACTAGAACATAATCTGATGCACCTTGCCACGCAACCTGTGGCATTTTCCGACATAGTCCATATCACAATAGTCTAGAATAACCCAACACCGAGACAACCAGTCTACACCCAAATATCACATCCAACATCTAATATACCAAGTATAGAAGGATCCACTCGGTCCTCCAAGTCTCAATACCCGCCAAACAGTGCTGGTACATACGATCCACAACTATTACACAGGTTGTACATGAGAACTTCTAGTCTTCATTCCATATAGCACATGAATCACCATGCCTGGTCCCAAATTCCACAGTATGACCATGTACCACACCCCAAGTAACCAATCATTCCACGATAGATATTCTAAAATTTCCATGTACCGTCAAACAAACTCAGATATCAACAGTCGATCTGACAAGAAAGCGCCGTAATACTGCCGAAGTATCATCAGTTTAGTCAAACTACCCCTTTCCGAGACAAATACTCTCATCAAATCACTTCCAATTAGTAGTACCATTTTCTTTGATTATTTGAGTCTACCCGTTGCCTAAGAGTTTTATGAACTTCTTTTCAGAACTGAACTGTAACTCATCTAGCCAAGATCTTCCATCAATCCCATCTAGGAGGAAAAACCACTACACGTTCCATGCTACGCATGCCCATAGAAAATATATTCATCTCCAACTCACGGTAAAACCCAACAAGAACTCTCTCCCAATTCCATTTGTACAAGCTAAACTGCCAGGACTGAATCCTTCTACCCAAACTGAGATAAGGGAGCTGTCAGGACTCAAGATCTTTTGATGCACAATACCTGTAAGAGCTTATTACCTCGAACACATACAAAGAATTAACCATATCCTTACCATACCATTTAAGTCTATTATCAAGCTATCCCATTTATTAAGTTTCCTTTCTGAGTCTTCATTAACTCGGTATTCCTTCTTGCTGTAGCACCAAAATGCCTCAACCCAGGTCTACCACACGAGACTTGAACATAGGACCACACTGTCTAAGACCCATAGGCCACTGAATACCCTCTCAACCTTTTCCCAGAAATACCACTTTCCAGAATACTTTACTTGAAGAACTTCCTACGAATTTGGTACTCGTTACCATTACTTCCCAGATACTAATACATAGAATCTCGTAGATAGCATAAAATACCACAAATCTTGATCCTTTTCAATGAGAACACAACCCTTGACCACTACACAACCTTACGACACCTGATTACCACATGTAGAACCTTAAAAACATTAAGACCATTTTCGAGAGTCATTCACTCTTACACAATGGTAATTTATCTGACTTAACGAATAGAACTACTTATGCCTTATTAGCACTCCGACACCGCAGAACATGATCACATACCAATACAAACAACCATCTTCCCTCTCTATACATTGAGCATCCTTTACCAGCAACAGCTCAAAACATCCTATTACTTCCACACATCTACGAAGCATCGCATAACCTTTATCAACCAGAACTGATCCGCCAGCATACCTCGAAACGGACCAACATAACACATAACCGTGCGACCAGCTAATCAGTAGCAACCTCCCCAACTGGGCTCGAAGCCAATTTCAGAACACATTCAATAACTCATAATACTTTTACTCTAATGATGCCACAATATTATAGTGAGATTAGACTCCAATCATCTACTAGTTTATGAAAACACCAATCATTTGGTACTGAAATCCTCTGCAAACCTCGCATTTATTTCCACCTCAGTTGAGTCCACTCTCTAAGCGACCCAAATTCTCCAATTTCATCACATACCCTTGAATTACACATGAGATCTTCTAACGTACACACAAGGTTCATACCACGCAAGAACACTTCACAGGAGATAATCCACCTGCTTCGCCTCGATTTCGTATTTCAGCACACCTCCTACCGTCATACACATAATATAACCAATTTAGTCTTCCTGAGTCTGAACTCATACCGCCACAAGTATTCCACTTAACTTCCCAACTAGGAGATACAAAAACATTCTTCACGCACCCATGACTCAGGCTACACAACAGATCACAATCGGAACCGAGCATTTATCCATCATCTATCATCCAGCAGACTTCTTCGTCACCACCAGGTCGTACCGATACATCTCGCAACACTAACATACTCATCACATGGATATCCAATCGTCATCCCAGCTAATAAGGACAATACTGAACATATAAGTTCAAAAGACTTGCTCACACAATCAGCACCTCGATGCTCAAGCCATAGGAAAGATCTGGCCTCAAGTCCTCTAGACTGGCCCAACATGAAACTTATGGAGATTACATCTCGCCCCATGATCAGGGAATCACAAGCCATACAGGCACATATAATACTGAGCGTTCAAGTGCGCATACAGACGTGTCGAAGGAATTTCAAGAGTTATATCTCAAGCTGAATCAAGTACGCACGATAAAAATTCCAAGAAAGTGAGGTTTTCCTAAAGGTTCTGCAGCCTCTCGAGGATAAATACAGACGTCTCCATACCGATCCGCAAGAATCTACTAAACCTGCTCATGACTCGTGAGACCTAGTAACCTAGGCTCTGATACCAACTTGTCACGACCCAAATCCTAAACCCGGTCGTGATGGCGCCTCTCGTGAAGACAAGGCCAGCCAAAAAAATAAATGCTTCCTTTTAAAACAGTTATTCAACATATATAAAGCTAAAAACATGATTAGCATAATCAAAAGCACGGAAAAATATCGATAACGACAGGGTACTATCCCGGCACAGCCCGACATCGGGGTGTCACTAGTCATAAGCTACTACAGAGTTCACTAAAGTACTACAAGTCCAGAAATATGAGCAAAGTCTGAAGGCAACATGAACAACATAAAATAAGGTGAGAGGATCTGGTGCCGTGGACGGTAGCGGTCACCTAGCTCTGCTATGGTAACAAATCTTCAATCAGCTCAAAACTCGCTACCGGGTGGTCAAATACCTTAATCTGCAAACATGGTGCAGGGAGTAAAGTGAGTACTTCCAGCTCAGTGGTAATAAGAGTAAATAATAACTGAGCAGCAATGAACCATGTAAAGCAAATCAACATGCTATATGGTATAGTGTGACCATTGAGAGGATAGGCAAAACGTAAAAAAATCATTTAGAAAATGTCTTGACTCAGTTTAAAACCCCTTTTTTGAGAATATCTTTTCACAACAGTTTAGAAATTAAGTGCGGAACAGATAGTGTAAATTAGCACAAACGTCAGCACCTAGGGCACAAACAAGTATGCATAATTGAGCTCATAAACTCGCCCTACAGGCAATATTCTTGTTCTTCTTTTGGCATTGTTACCTGACCCATTTACATCATACAGTGTTACTGTTACCACTGTCTCGAATTATCCTCTTTAAAAGTGATCAGACAATATGAGAACAACAAATAAATATCTTAATAAACAACACACACACAACAAAAAAATGCACAAAAGCATGAATGCAATGCAATGCATATGACGGTACACTCCGGTACCCACTGCGGCGTGCAGTACGATCCATTTAAGGCGCTCACTCAGGGTGTGGACAGACTCCGGAGGAGCTCTTATAGCCCAAGCGCAATATCAGCGATGTCTTGGCTTCAAACAGGCTCTCGGCCTCAATATTAATAAATCACCGTTGCGGCGTGCAGCCCGATCCATCCACATATTCATAAATCACTATAACACTGTTGCGGCGTGCAACCCGATCCATGATCAGTCCAGAATGCACATAAGCCACTTGGGCACATTTTAAAATGACAGTTTCCAACTCAAAATGGCAATAAAATATTGTTCAATTTTTCCAAATCTTAGAAAAATAGCAGAGTTTGCAAAACCGTATTAAAACCTTGGACTGAGACCAAATGATATGCAAAGTAATGCAAAAACAGTGATACCAATCCCCGAAGGATCCAAATAATCAGCACGAAGCACAACATATGGCAATCATTCCAAATCATGATAGTATCAAGTAAGTTTCAATCAATTACGAAGTAAAATCAACAACTAGGACGGACCAAGTCACGATCCCCAATGGGTCTCTACCCCACGCTCATATCCGGCGTGTAAGTCACCTCAATACAACACTATGATATGCAAATCTGGGGTTCCAAACCCTCAGGATATCATTTACAAGTATTACTCACCTCGAACAGGTGAAATCTCTAGCTCGCGATGCCTTTTCCCCCCTCAAATCGGCCTCCATGCGTGTTGAATCTAACCAAAACCACAAGGAATATGTTATATTAAGCTAATGGAACATAACCTAATTGAAAGAACTCAAAAAACACCCAAAAATACGAAGTTGGAAAAACCCGGGCCCCGAGCCCAAAAATCACCGGATTCCTCGTCTCACCACGAGTCCGTACATACCAAATACACAAGAATCAGAGTCCATTTGACCCCTCAAATCGTCGATCAAACTCTCTTAGGTTTCAAGCCCTAACCTCCATTTTTACCCTTTAATTCCTCGACATTCAATGTTTAATCCACAGTTTTACTCTATAAAAACATAATCCGAGTCAAATGATTCACCTGATGAAACCTTTGATTTCTCTCAAAAATCGCTCAAGAATCGCCTAAGTCAAAGTCCCAAAATGTTTTCCTTCTTTTCCTAATTCGTGAACACTGTTCACTATATCTCCAGGTCGTTTTTCGCTTATGCGGTCAAATTACCGCACTTGCGGTCCTGAACACGCGACCAAAATGACCGCTTATGCAGTCTCACTTAAAACCCTGGGACCGCTTCTGCAGTTTTAAACCGATTATGCGGTTGCCGCTTCTGCGATGAATATGACCGCTTATGCGGTCTCCACAATACTCCCAACACCGCTTTTGGGGTCGAATACCGCACCTACTGTGTCTGCTATAGCGGAAGGCTTATGCTAATGCGGAAAGTGCTAGGCCCCCTCCAAGACCGCTTATGCGACCCCATAGCCGTATCTGCAGAACCACTCCTGTGGCTCTTTTTCCACAGATGCGGAAATACAAGAAGCCAAAAAAAAAATATCAGGCCTGTTGTAAGATTCCAAAATTCCCGTTTAATCATCCGAAATCACCCCAAGGCCCCCGGGACCTCAACCAAAAGCACCGACACATCCGAAAACCTTATCAAACTTGTTCCAATCCTCAAAAAATGTCAAACAACGCTAAAACCATTAAATCACATCGAATTCAAGCCTACGTTTCTCCAAAACTTCCGCAATACACATTCAATAAAAAACCCAACCAAACAACGTCCGAATGACCTAAAAATTTGCAGACATATCCAAAATTACCTAATAGCTACTGCAACTCTCGAAATTATATTCCGACCCTCGAGCCAAAATCCCACCTATCAACCGGAATTCGCCAAAATTCCAACCTCGCAAATTCAAGACTATTTCTACACCGGACCTCCAAATTCAATTCCGATCACACTCTTAAGTCACAAATCACCCCCCAAATCTAACCGAGCCACCAGAATTCATATCTGAGCTCTCTAACCATATAGTCAACTTCCGGTTGACTTTTTATAAAACAAGCTTTCTTCTAAGAGACTAAGTGCCTCATGACCAACTAAAACAAACTCAATTCCACCCGATCAACTCAAATACCGATATTGAACATAAAGCAACACAATATGAGGGAAACGGGGAGGTAACTCATGTGACGACGGGTCGGGTCATCACAATTATATACACTATAATCACTTAAAATATTATATTAACATATGCATAAACATACCGAAGAGTAGCATAACAGAAAAAAGAATTTTTTAGATACTGCTTTTCTGATAAAAATCCACCTCCATGCCTGAAGTGGTGCACCAATTTAGAGAGATAAAAAGCGTATATATAGAGAGAGGGATCCGCCTCTGCTTACTAGCTTGGCGTTTTTAGATTTTCTGGTGGACACTTTCATTGTTGGCAAAATCTATAAGCAAATAAAGCAAAGAACAATTATATATGAGTGGTTAAGGATAAAAATTTGCATTAAAAGTTGGATTTTTTGGGGTTAGATTTCTAAAAGTTTAAAATGACTATCTCGGTAAATAGAAATAAAAAGAAAATTGGAGAAGTGGTGTTGAGCTGTTTTCCCCAGAAATGATCAGTTCCGTGAATAGCAATGCATTAAAGATAGCGGCTGAAAAGCAAAAAGATCAAAAACACTCATACAGACAGACATAAATTTCTAACCTTAGTGTCCATACAACTCTACACTTTTATGCTCTTCTGTATACACCAACTGAATATTTGTATATTTATTAATGTCTAGATAAATTATGTAGGGTACCAGAGAAAACATTTATTTGTGTTGAACTTTTTGGGGTTATGTAGACTAATGATCTCACCCTTTTTTATTCCTGCATTGCATTTCACTTATTTGATTTTGTTGATGAAGTGAATACGTGTGCTGGTTTACCTCCCTTATGAGTTATGATTTTATCAGACAAGCAAGCACGTTATTGCTCGAGTCTGTAGGTTGCAGGTGACATTTTTCAAAAGCTACTTTCATTTGAATTTTGGCAAGTATTAAATTTAGAGATTGATTTTCATTTCATAAGACAAAAAATTTAGCAGGGGCTAATCAAGACAGAGTATATGGGAACCAAAGAACAGTTGGCAGATGTGCTAACTAAAGGACTACCTAGAGCTTAACATGAGTATATAGTGTCGAAGCTAGGTTTACTTGATATTGTCATACCATCGTTCATGAAAGGACCAAACGCATAGAGACTGATTTCCATTTCATATACTCTACAGTCTACATGAGTTTATTATATACACTATGATCACTTAAAATAGTATATTAACATATGCATAAACATACCGAAGAGTAGCATAACAAAAAATAGGAAACTTTCAAATACTGCTTTTCTGATAAAAACCCACCTCCATGCCTGAAGTGGTGCACCTGTTTAGAGAGAGAAAAAGCATATATACAGAGAGAAGGATCCGCCTCTGCTTACTAGCTTGGCGTTTTTTGATTTTCTGGTGTACACTTTCATTGTTGTACAAATCTATAAGCAAATAAAGCAAAGAACAATTATATATGAGTGGTTAAGGATAAAGATTTGCATAAAATTTTTGATTTTTGGTGTTAGATTCTAAAAGTTTAAAATGACTATCTCGGTAAATAGAAATCGAAAGAAAAGTGGAGAAGTGGTGTTGAGCTGTTTTCCCCAAAAATGATCAATTCCGTGAATAGCAATGCATTAAAGATAGCGGCTAAAAAGCAAAAAGATCAAAAATACTCATACAGACAGACATAAACTGCTAACATTAGTGTCCATACAACTCTACACTCTCATGCTCTTCTGTATACACCAACTGAATATTTGTATATTTATTAATGTTTAGATAAATTATGTAGAGTACCAGAGAAAACATTTATTTATATTGAACTTTTGGAGTTATGCAGACTAATGATCTCACCCTTTTTTATTGTTGTATTGCATTTGACTTATTTGATTTTATTGATTAAGTGAGTACGTGTGCTAGTTTTCCTCCCTTGCGAGTTATGATATCAGACAAGCAAGCACGTTATTTCGGGAGTCTGTAGGTTGTGGGTGACATTTTTCAAAAGCTACTTTCGTTTGAATTTTGGCAAATACTAAATTTAGAGATTGATTTCCATTTCATAATACAAAAAATTTAGTAAGGGCTAATCAGGACAGAGTATATGGGAACAAAAGAACAGTTGGCAGATGTGCTAACTAAAGGACTACCTAGAGCTTAACATGAGTACATAGTGTCGAAGCTAGGTTTACTTGATATTGTCATACCATCGTTCATGAAAGGACCAAACGCATAGAGACTGATTTCCATTTCATATACTCTACAGTCTACATGAGTTTATTATATACACTATAATCACTTAAAATATTATATTAACATATGCATAAACATACCGAAGAGTAGCATAACAGCAAAAAGGAAACTCTCAGATACTGCTTTTTGATAAAAACCCACCTCAATGGCTGAAGTAGTGCACCTATTTAGAGAGAGAAAAGCGTATATATAGAGAGAGGGATCCGTCTCTGCTTACTATCTTGGCTTTTTTTGGATTTTCTGGTGTACACTTTCATTGTTGGCAAAATCTATAAGCAAATAAAGCAAAGAACAATTATATATGAGTGATTAATGATAAAGATTTTCATAAAAAATGGATTTTTTGGGGTTAGATTTCTAAAAGTTTAAAATGACTATCTCGGTAAATAGAAATCAAAAGAAAACTGGAAGTGGTGTTGAGCTATTTTCCCCAGAAATGATCATTTCCGTGAATAGCAATGCATTAAAGTTAGCGGTTGAAAAGCAAAAAGATCAAAAACACTCATACAGACAGACATAACTTGCTAACCTTAGTGTCCATATAACTCTACACTTTCATGCTCTTCTGTATACGCCAACTGAATATTTGTAAATTTATAATATTCATCCATACACAAGCAGTGCAAGAACTGATAAAAAGGGTGAAAAATACCAATGCTTTTTGACTAAACTGCTGCTTGATAAGTCCTAAGGCTGTAAACTTACGAAAATTGCTAATAAATGCATGATTTGTGAAATTTAATATTCATATCAAAGAAAGATGAAAATAAGAGAGGAACCGATTGAAAACATTGTGATTTGAGTGAGAAATGTAGAATTTTGCTTAGGGTTTTAGAGAGAGAAATCGGGTATCTTCATTATCTGTACAACAACAAAATGAACCAACCGACTAACAAGATCTGTTCTCCTAGTATTTATATCTGGGCCGTCAGCTCTTTAAAAATCAGCCTAACTACTAAAATGGCTCAAATAGCCAACTTGACAAATTAAATAAAAGACACAATATAAAATGACTAATACAATTCAAATGACTAACTATTTATGCTTAGGCTTATTAGCCAAATACTCCATTAACTCAACACTCTCCCTTAAGTTGGAGGGGGAGACCACCTTCAACTTGAACAAGAGATCATGGTGAACTGCACCTGGAGGGGGTTTAGTAAGAACATCGGCCAACTGGTCAGAAGAAGCCACATGAGAAAGCTTAAACAAACCATCATGGAGCTTAGTTCGTATGAAATGACAATCAACCTCAATATGCTTCGTTCGTTCGTGAAACATAGGATTTCTAGAAATGTGCAAAGCAACCTGATTGTCACAAGAAACAGAAATGGGAAGTGAAACAGACAATCCCAAATCAGACATCAACCTAGAAAACCATGTAATCACAGCCACCACCTTACTCAAAGCCTTGTATTCTGCCTCAACAGAAGATAGAGACACAACTGGTTATTTTTTAGATTTTGAGCTAACGAAACAACCACCTAGTATAACACAAAAACCTATTACAAACCTGCGAGTGTCAGGGCAAGCAGCCTAGTCACTGTCTGAATAAGCATGGATAGGGAAATCAGGAGAAACAGAATAGAAGAGACTCAAATCAATGGTTCCTTTGAGATATCGCAACAGTCATGTGGGGGGACCCTAGGACTCTTCGAAAACTAACTCAAATGTTGTACAACAAAGAATATGTCAGGTCGGGTGTGTTTCCGAAAAAGAAGCTTGCCTACAAGACTTCTATATTGATCAGGGGAAGTTAATAGATCACCAATATCTGTATCTAGCTTACAATTGACTTCTAACGGAGAAACAACAGATGAAACATCAATACAATCAGACTATTGAAGTAAATCAGAGACAAACATTTTCTGGTTGAGAAGAACCCCACCAGGAACAACAGAAACCTCAATACCCAAAAAATAATGCAAAGAGCCCAAGTCCTTGGTCTTAAACTTAGCATTTAGGAAATGCTTTAAGACAAAAATTTCAGCAGCATCATCCCAAGTAATGATGATGTCATCTACATAAACTGCTAAAAGAACTAAATTACCAGCAGTGCCCTTGATGAACAATGAATATTCATTGGGAGAATGAGTATAAACCCTAGAATATAGGAATTGGGAGAGTTTGGCATACCACTGTCTTGAAGCTTGTCTAAGGCCATAGAGGGACTTCCTCAATTTGCAAACAAGAGGGGCAGAACTTGAAGGAACAAAAATAGACAAACCCTGGGGTAACTTCATGTAGACTTCCTCATCTATATCTCCATGAAGAAAAACATTGTTGATATCCAACTGAGAAAGAGGCCAATTATGTTTGATAACTAGAGCTATGAGACATTTAACAATGGACATTTTTACCATAGGAGAAAAGGTTTCTGTGAAGTAAACACCTTCAACCTGAGTGTCCCCCCTAATAAAAAGTGTAGCTTTGTATTTCTCCACACTCTCATCATCCTTGTACTTAATCTTGTAGACCCACGTACAACCTATAGGTTTTTTACCAGAAAGTAAAGGTACAATATACCAAGTGTGGTTAGCATCTAAAATATCAAATTATTTTCTCATGGCATCTTGCCAAGCTGGAATTGAAACAACTTGATAATAACTGAAAGGTTCAGTTTCTATAGGAGGCAAAGAAGAAGAACCAGAAAATGAAGGAAGTTGGCAAACATAATCCTTCAAATACGAACGAGTAGTGTGTTTCCTGGAAGACTTTCTAAGTACTGGAGGAAAAAATGACTAACCATGCACATCCTTATGAGAAGAATGTAATGGAGAATGAATAAGAGAAGTAGCATCAGGTTCAGGTATAGAAACAGAAGAGCTGGGACATACAAGATGAGAAGAAGGAGCAGAGGAGGAAGAAGGTGTAGGATCTTGATAAATGGTAGAAAGAGGAGGAGAACAAACTATAGTAAAAGGAACAGAAGAAATAGAAGTAGCAAAAGGGAAGCAAGTTTCATGGAAAATCACATCCCTAGAGATGAAGCATTTCTTGGTAGTGAGATTGTACAATTTGTAACCCTTCTTTGCAAAAGGATAACCCAGAAAGACACATGGAATAGCCCTAGGTTGTTGTTTGTCTCTTTGAGGAATAGGAACAGTGGCATAAGCCAGACATCCAAAGGTTCTTAAGTGGGAATAAGTAGGAAGTTTTCCATACAAGACCTCATAGGGTGACTTGTTTTTAAGAATTCTGGATGGTATTCTATTTAGTAAATATGTGGTAGTCAGAAGACAATCTCCCCAAAAGGTGATAGGTAGTTTGGATTGAAACAATAAGGCTCTATAAACTTCAAGAAGTGTTTTATGTTCCCTTTACACAACCCCATTTTGTTGTAGAGTATGCAGACAGGTAGTTTGGTGAAGGACCTAGATGACTGAAAAAGAAGGAGCCAGGAGTACTGTTGCCTAATTCTAATGCATTGTCACTTCTAATGGTCTGGACATGTGTATTGAATTGAGTTTGGACCATGGCTATAAAAGCCTTGATCATAGAGAAAGAATTGCACTTTGATTCCAATAGATGAGTCTAGGTGGCTCTTGAAAAATCATCAACAATGGTAAGGAAATACCTTGAACCAGATGGAGTAGGTGTGTGATATGGTCCCCATGTATCAAGATGAGTCAATTTAAAAGGTCTAGTTGTACTCATTGACCTATCAAGGTAAGGGAGTCTAGTTTGTCTAGCCATAGGGCAAACAGAACTAGGAAGAAACTGTCTAGAAGAAAGAGAAGGAGACAGAACATAAATATATTTCTTATTTGCAAAAGAAATATGTGTCAATATTTGATGCCAAATCAAATTCATATCATTTATAGCAGCATTATTACACAAAGAAGAACTAAGACTAGAGACATTTGTATGACTGGAAAGAGAAATAAATTTGCAAGAGTCTATTATAGAACATATAGAAATAGTGCTACATGAATTTGAAGTTGGAGGAGTATAAGAATCTGATGAATGCACCCAAGTGAACTTGTCCAGGCCATCCTCCTCTTTACCAAGATCCAGAGGCACCTTCAGAGAATGGGCCTGTAACATGTGAAACAAACAAAAAGTGGCAGTAAATAACACAATGCAATGTTGTTGTTGGATCAATTTGTGAACAAAGATTAGGTTGTGTTGAAAGGAGGGAACAAATAAGACGTTATGAAGGATGATGGATGGAGTCAAAGCAAAAGAAACAATGAAGGTCACTTTCACTTTATATCCATTAAGAAGAGTTACAAGGTAAGGAATGGTTAAGGGTGTAATGTCAAAAAGTAGTTCTTTATTAGAAGTCATGTGATCAGAAGCACCTGAATCTATTATCCAGGTAACAAAATGAATTTCAGTAAGCAAGCAAAGCTTAGAATTATAAACTGGGCTTTTAGTTAATAAAGTACCAGCAAAATTAACAGAGCACATGTGGTTGGCTTGAGACTTGGAAGCATCCCCTATATGATACTGTTGTAAGAGGTTGATCAATTGATCATATTGTTGCTTGCTCAGAACTGGGATTATGGATCCCTGACCATCAGCATTGGAAGCAGTAGTAGCAGAATTATCTCCCTCATCCAAAGACCCAACAAATTAAAGGACATTCCTCTCAGAGTTAGTATGAACTACAGTAGACACATGAGTTGTAGTATTTTTACCGTTGTTAAAATTTTGACTTAGGGGATACCTATGTAGTTTATAACACTTGTCAATGAGATGACCAGATTTCTTGCAGTACTTACAAAATAAAGGAGCTCCATTCTGATCAAAATTAACTCTTGCTGCATATGGTTTGAGAGGAATGGGATTGGAAGTATTACTGGGATTGAAACCAAAACCAAAAGTAGGCCTACTTTGTGTAGTAACATTGAATGACATGGAGTTAGGGATAAATTGAGAGTTGGACTTGAACTTGTGTTTGTTTTTTATCATTAAGAAGTATATTATATGCACTGTAAAGTCTAGAAGGAGGTTGTATCATGAGAATATTACTCCTCACCTTCATATATATCCCATTCAACCCCATGAGGAACTGAAATAGCTTATTCTCCTGATCTTCTTGCAAAATACCAGGCTTTGCTGCACAAACGCACCTTTGACCATGGTTAGTGCATTTCACTCCCAATTCATCCCATAACATCTTCAACTTATTGAAATATGAGGCTATATATAAAGCACCTTGGGAAGTATAAGCAAGTCCTCTTTTTAACTCAAATATGTTGGTCCTATTTTCAGTCCCATACCGAGTTTGTAATTGAACCCAAATACTTTAAGCAATTTCAGAATATTGAACACTCTCTGTTATCTCAGGGGATAAGGAAGTTGTCTGCCGTGAAATTACCATATTGTTTCACCTATCCCATAATTTTCGTTCAGCCCTATCAGTAACAGGTCGAGAACATATACCATCAACAAAAGCTATTTTGTTTTTAGCAGACAAAGCGACTATTATTTTTCTTCTCCAACCCCCAAAACCAGTACCCGAAAAAGGAGCAAGAACTAATGAAATTTCAGGAATGTTAGATGAATGTACAAATAACAGACTTGAAGGATCAGGAGAGAAAGTATCAGTGGAACCCATATCTATCACACAGTATCAATAGATTGAAAAATACAGAGGATAAAGTCACAAGTTAAATTCCAACATGAAAATTGCATGCAACAGTCTTAAAAGAAAGAATAAGAACGAATTTACCCAACTTCTTCGCCGCCGGAGAAGAACGGCCTTCAAATAATAGCTAACCCTAGCTTCAATTGTTGAATCTTAACTTCAAGTGCTAAGCAGCTTAAACTCTTCAACTTTCAACCAATAATACTGGAAATAACCCTAACACTAATCTCAAACTCCAAATCGACGAAATTTTTTTCCTCTGAAAGAATAAAATTACCTAAATTTCGAACTGTCGGAGATTGAAAACTCAACCAAAATCAAACGGGCTAGAATTGGAAGCTCAAATGCACAAGAATCGGTGCTCTGATACCATAAAAATATTGTGATTTGAGTGAGAAATGTGGAATTTTGCTTAGGGTTTTAGAGAGAGAAATTGAGTATCTTCATTATCTGTACAACAACAAAATAAACATACCGACTTACAAGATCTGTTCTCCCAGGATTTATATCTGGGCCTTTAGCTCTTTACAAAATTATCCTAACTACTAAAATGGACCAAATAGCCAACTTGACAAATTAAATAAAAGACACGTTATAAAATGGCTAATACAATGCAAATGACTAACTATTTATGGTTAGGATTATTAGCCAAATACTCCATTAGCTCAACAATGATCTTTTAGTTTTGTTTTGGAGATTTTAGTTTACTAAAGAGAATCAACACATGAAATGGTTGTAATTTCGAACACCCTAGAGTACTCCATTTTTCTTTCCCGAGAAAAAAAAACAAAATGGTTTTTTGGAAAAACATTTACAGCACCAAAAGTGAAGAAACCCTAACTGCCATATATCCCTTCTCATCTATACACACACACGCACGCCGATACTCACACTTACACACAGAGAGAAAGAGTTAGAGATAGTATTCACATGCACGATGAATTAAGAAATAAAAAGAAGATTGTAAGAGAGAAAATGAAAGATTTGTTTATACCTATCGTCGTATATGCTGAAATTAAAGACACTGAGTTACGTAAAAATGCTGTGAAAGCTGAAAAGAGTTAGTGAATGAGATCGTTAAGAAAATATGTATATGCAAGGAGAGATATTCTATATTCTTGCACAAAAATGAAATGAAAATATGAAGTGAGAAGTGTTGAGTTATCCCACATCGGAGGGATTTGAGGTCCTTGATCTCCTTATATGGATCGGGTAATCCTCACCTCATAAGCTAGCTTTTGGGGTTGAGTTTAGCCCAAAGTCCATTCTTATCATGGTATTAGAGCCAGACCCATCCCAATTATTGTTACTGATGTTGGGCCCCCATTTATGTTGTCCACGCTCCATACGTCTGGGCGTGATGGGGGTGTTGAGTTATTCCACATCAGAGGTATTTGAGGTCCTTAGTCTCCTTATATGTCTCAGGCAATCCTCACCTCATAATCTATCTTTTGAGGTTGAGTTATAAAACCACTGAGAGTTGGGAGCAGTAAAGAAATGAAGTTTTGCAGAGAAGAAGAGATGACAAAATTTATTGATAACCTAACAGCGAGTGAGGTTTGGTCTTGGTCCCTGCTATGTAGAAAGACCAGGACGCCCCTACATGAGTACATGCTCTTTTCTTCGTTCATTTTGTTTCAAACTATTAAAAACTAAGGCCGAATTCATATATTACATAAAAATGCGTACTTAATTCGCCTAATAGAGCAATAATAAATTAATAATTACTCAGATTATATGTGAAATAAACAATGAGAACCTTAGTAGACTTAAATTTTAATCATATGGATAAAAAATACTGCAATTTGGACATAAAAGTATAGTTTTTTAGAAAAAACTAGTATTTGGAGATAAGTTAATTAAAAAGAATATTAAAAATTAAAAATTATATTTGGACATGCATTTACTTGAAAAAATATCATGATTATGAGAAAAATTGAAGTTTTACTTGAAAAAGATATCCGCTCATTTTGATTTTTGTTTTGACTTGTTTACTGATCTCGTGAGGTTTTCAAAAGGCTTCCATGTATAATTTTTGTTTAGAGAGTTACTGCAACATTATTTCTGTAGTTAAATATGTTTAGTATGTCCCTACTTCGACTCTTAGGATTATAGCTGAATTGTGGATAAGACAAGACTGAGATGCTAACTATTTTGGAATATTAACAATTGCTAAAATTTATTAAAATTTGACTATTTATACATGCGTGTAAACCTACTTGGACCTCCTATGAATTTTCTGAAGTCTATTTATGATAATTCACATAATGTCTGGATATGAACTTTTGACCCCTTCCCACCTCTACCCCTTTAAAAATTATTCCTATATAATGTCCTAATTGAACTTTACCTATGCTCCCATGGTGAGCATATAAAAGGACCCAGGGCTAAGGATAAATTAGATTCAGGTATATAGTAGGGGTAATGGCAAATTAGATTTAGGTATATAGCCAATTGGATTGTCTGTAGGGGTATAAAGCCAATTGGGTTGTCTCTGCAAAGACAACAAATCCAAAACGAGGAGCATAGCCAGTGGTTCGGTCTTCCATGATCACAACTTCAAGGACATTACCAAAACCTTTGAAATATTCTCCATTTTTATCTAAAGAAATTGCTCCAACAAATTTTTGCCAGCCTGAATTTTCTCTGTGCAGATAATATTACCAACCATCCGTCAAGGAAATGAAGGGAAACAAAATTGTTAATGGATTGAATTAAAAAACGACCATCCTCCAAATAAAATTCGAATCATTCCCTAGACCAAGTAAAAATATTAGCGTATAATCGAAAAGAGATAGAAATATGGTTTTACGAACTAAATTGCATAACTTCTACTTTTATAATGAATTTTATAACACATAATCAATTGACTAAAAAATGAAATATTTCATTAGTATAAATTATCAAAATGCGATTAAATAAAAAAGAATTCCATCTCAAATAGAAACTGTATGAAAAATTATAATAAAAACACCAATGTCAGTTTATATTAAAAGAAAATTTAAGAATAAGAATAGAAATCATCACCGCTAAATTTACGAAAAAATCACTTCGGCCCGCTGTGCATTCTGACCGACGGAAACCTTCTCAGCCTTCTAAGTACCTTTGTTCCTTCCTAGATTTCGTAAAAGTCAACACAATATAATACTTCCCCTAATAAAACTTGTTTCAGTTGTGAAAAGGGTCTAGGAAGAGAAATTGTTTATGGTCTAAAAATTCTTGCCCGGTGCCAATCTAAAAGGTCTTGGACGGTGCTGAAGAAGAAAAAGTTATATATGTGAAGAAGATGAGAGATTCCATCCCCCGAATTTCTTCTCACTCGACATAAAATGGAAGTCTTAGAAAAGATATGAAATAGGAGTTTATCTTGTATTTTCTTAAGAAGTAATCGACACAAGAAATCATTGAACTTCTTCAAAAAGAGGAGATGTGCCTTTTCGATGTAAAATTTGATATATATATATTGTATTGTTGGTTGTACTTTCTGTTTGGCAGATGGAGTAGTTCTAAAAACAAATTAGGCCATGGAAATATTTTTCAGATTTCCCACAGACTCCGTGGGGATTTGTGCATATTTTACCAACTGATATTTGTGGGAATGTTCATATGTTTATTTCCAGTTTATGGACACCACCCACTGATTTCTTGGGTAAAAAAATAAATCTAAACTATTTTTAATAATTCCCACAAATTATGTGGGAAACTTAAGAAAATTAAGTTATTATATATTCTTACTTTTCCCACGATATTCATGGAAAATTACACTAGTGACCCCACCAAGTTCTCGTCAAACCCTCACTAGGAAACTCCCTAGGAATTACCCACAAATGCCCTGGGAAAATATTTTCCCACCAGCCATTTTTCCACTAAGGGTCTCCCCTAGAATGTCGTGGGAATATTCAATTCGCACACTGATTTTCCACCTATTCTTCAGTGGGAAAATCTGTATTTCTGGTAGTCGGAGACAAATAAACTTATGCCTAAAGCCAGACCTGTTGTCCTCATGGTATTCTCAGACACTCAAAAATATTATATTCTCTTAGATATATCTATAGAACACTTCTTTGTCAATAAAGATGTTATCTTCAGAGAGGATGTATTTCCATTCAAGGACTATCTACATGTGTCTCCTCCTATATTTAAGCAACTTCTTTTACCTCCTAGTTGTGAAGAGGTGTACACAGAAATTTATCCCTCACCACACATCAATTTTTCTACTTCACCATCTAGTGATCATTTTTCACGTACCTTATATGAAGGTAGACATAGCTCTTTGTCTACTGCTCCTGAGCCCTTTCCCACACAGTGAAGATATCTCAGAATCAAACATCCTCCACTATTGCTTAAGGACTCTGTCACTCGGCCTTCTAACACTGCTACTCCATATTCCATGGCTAACTATATATCCTATGCCGATCTTTCTCCTTATTATCAGTCTTATATTATAGACTTCTCCACAATTGTAGATCCCTCCACTTATGAAGAGGCTATTAAAGACCTAAGGTCGGTGGAGGCTATGTATCAGAAATAGCGGCTTTGGAAGCTAATCACACTTGGGAAGTGGTCTCACTTCCTCCAGGAAAGATGCCTATTGGTTGCAAATGGATATTTAAAGTGAAATACAGAGCCGCAGGGGAGGTTGAAAGGTTTAAAGCGATGTTGGTGGCCAAAGGTTTCAGCCATTAGGAAGGTAATAATCATCAAGAAACTTTCAGTCCTGTTGTAAGATGTTTACAATTAGTACTATACTTTCTGTTGTGGCTTCACAATATTGGCATATCCATCAAATGGATGTGTAGAATACTTTCCTACAGGGAGATTTACCTGATGAAATCTATATGACTCTTCCTTAGGGATTTTAGAGTTAGGGAGAGAGTAGGTCAGCTTGCAGACTTTTGAAATCCTTGTATGGTCTATAAAAAAGCACCCATCAGGCTGTATAGTACTAATTGTAACTGGGAGTTGCATTGTGGTTATATTAGTTTATGTGGATGATATGCTCATCCCAGGACCTGATTTGAGGCTAGTAGAAGAAACCAAAGCAACACTTGAGAAGACTTTTAAGATGAAAGACCTAGGGGAGTTGAAATACTTCCTTGGGATATAATTTGCAAGATCATCACAGGGTATTCTAATGCATCAAAGAAAGTATGCATTAGAACTTGGTTCTGAACTTGGCTTAGTTTCTACAAAACCTGCTATTACACCTCTTCAAGTACATGTGAAACTCATTACTCAAGAGTATAATGAACACATATGCACAATCAATACCTTAATTAGATGATGCATTATTACCAGATGTTACTAGCTATCAAAGGCTACTGGGCAAACTTCTATATCTGATAGTAACAAGACCAAACATTACATTTAGTGTTCAAATTCCCAGTCAGTTTATGCAAAAAGCCTTAGAAATCTCATATGGAGGCAGCGCTCGGGTTGGTCAAGTATGTTAAGAATCACCTTGGACAATGCGTGTTTCTATCTAGTCAAAAGAGAAATATAATCTCAGCTTTCTGTGATGCCGATTGGGTAGCATGCCTTTTGACTAGGAAGTATGTGTCTAGGTTTTCATAAAGTATGGGAATTTACTGATATCATGGAAGTCAAAGAAGCAAAGAACTATTTCTAGAAGCTCTGCAGAATCCGAGTACAGAAGTATTGCATCAATAGTGGCCGAACTAGTATGGATATTTGGATTACTCAAGGACATTGGAGTGGTGTTTGAATTGCCAGCTACTATCTTCACTGACAATAAAGCAGCCATACAAATAGCTGCCAACCCTGTATTTTATGAAAGGACCAAACACATAGAGATTGATTTCCATTTTGTAAGACAAAAAATTTGGCAGGGGCTAATCGAGAAAGAGTATTTGGGAACCAAAGAATAGTTGGCAGATGTGCTAACTAAAGGACTGCCTAGAGATCAACATGAGTACTTAGTGTCCAATCTAGGTTTACTTGATATTGTCATACCACCTAGCTTGAGGGGGAGTGTAGAAACAGTAGGAGTAACATAATAAAGAGTGAGAGGTGCAGTTAGTTAGTTAGTGTACAAATATTGTATTCATAAAGAAAAAAACCTTTTCAGGATGAGACTACGAACCCTAATGGAGCCAATGAGAAAGCAGACATCAGAGGAAGACCATCATCTCTATCCGGGTACGATCGTAGCTTCATTCATTCATTGAGCCTTGGGGATCACCACTAACATTGATGTCAATCACCACACTACCTCTATCATACATACGACATTACACGAAGCGAGAGTGCATGGTCAACATACATCTAAAGCGCCTACGTAAGAGAAAATTGAATTAATTAAATTGAAGTTCTTTCTTTGGCCTAATTATCGATTAAAAGATTTAGATTGTATGAATCGTTATTGGTTTGATACCAGTAATGGTAGTCGTTTAAGTATCTTAAGGATACATATCTATCCACGATTGAAAATAAATTGATAGTACTATATACCGTGTCTCGTATAGAGTATCTGAAAGTAAACAAATGTACACATGCTTTGTCGTACATCTCATTCGAATCTAATTCGAGTAGACGATACTAAATCAATAAGGTATCGATTAGATCTAGAAATAAATCAACAGAATCTTCTTCCTTTTAGGATTTTAGGTTTAAATTAGTCGCTTTTGTGAATGACAAAAAAAGTACCTACCATCTTTTTGGAGGCGTCTTCTTTGAACTCAAAAATAATTTTCCTTTAATTCTTCTTGTGAGTGAATCCTATCTATTAGACTCTTCTGAAATTGTTTTAGAAAAACTGTAGGGACCACTAGTCTATTAGAGAGTTATTAATTAATTGTACATTATCCGCAATTTTGGGTCATTTTTACTCCATGGATGATCATTTTGATACCTTCTTGGTGGAGATTAAAGAGGGATTCGAGGGGAATTGATTGGATGTAGGATTTTTTATCTCAATATTCATTTTTTTTATTGTGAAATACACGTAGAAATTTATGGAAATTAAGCCTAAATTTGAGGAACTAGGGCTTGAGATTTTGAAATTTGATTTGGGGATTTGATGGGTCATTTGAGCTTGGATTTGAGAGTTCTTAGTATGTATGAACTCGTGAGGAGATTTTTTTTTTGGAAATCCACTAGGCACTTGCCTAGGGCTAGTTTTTTTATTAATAACAGAAAAGAAAAATACAACAATTAGGAAAAGTACAAATAAGGGGGACAATAGCACTAGTATTGTTACCCCTATAACAGAAACCGGGCTAACCTTACCGTACTAATCCTATTGAGGCTTGCCAACCTCGCCTACTAATATGAATGTAAAAAATATGAACTTGAAAGGACCAAAAATTCTATGTTCATCACAGAGTTTATAACATACTATGTGATGAGATTACGGATGAGGATACTAAAAAAGTGGTAGAATAAAATGTAGTACCCATTTGATTGTTGTCCCTTTTTTTCCAACCTTGTAAAATCTTCAATTTGAAATTCTTTGTCGTTTTCATCTACCTTGTTCAAAAAGTATTCAAAATCATCTTTTCTTTTTTGAACGGTTGGACCTCGTTGATGAAGTTGGGGCAGCCTGCTTTTGTTAGGCAGCTCTCATTGGTAGTCGCCTAACAATTGCTTCCGTGTCATACCTTGTTGCAATTTTCATCCAGATAGCACCTGTTTGACTTGTTTCAATGTGGTCCTCCACAATGTTTGGTGGTGTATCTAGGAAGTGAATGCATGTGCGACAAGGAGGCTTACTTGGAATGAAATCTGGAGCCTCCCACTTGGTCTTTAATTTTCCAGCCAAAGTATTTTCAAAAAATTGAATTTGAATTTCATCCTTGATAACTCTTTCCACACGATGACTAGCAAATTGAAACTTTAGTTTAAGCCCATTTTCCTGCTCCCTTTTCAAATTTGTGCAAATGAATTTATTTGATAAAACATGTCGTTCATCTGCCATAATTTCTGTTGCAGACTAATTTGCATTCCCTGTTGAATTTAACGTGCATGATGATGGATTAAAATTAACCACTGTCCAATCTCTACCTTTTGGTCTTTGCACAGACTGGGAAATATCTGCTACCATGTCTGTTTCGCTAGCTTCTAGTGCATGTTCCTGCATATCATAAAATATAGTAATTGCTTGTTTTTCTATTTTGTGTGCTGCCTTAGGTTGACAGTGCTGGCTCGGACTTCTTTTCTGCTCAATTTCCTTCGAAGTTGTTGCATTATTAAGCTTTTGTTGCTGCTGTCCAGATGTTATAAATACCCGTGCATTTGGATTTAAATTTTTCTTGTTTTGCACCTGTTGCGAAGAAATTGAAACTTACTTCTTGTGCACGTCTACTGCCCCTTCAATTGATGTATATGGTCCATGATCTGACTCTTCATAACTGTCTTCCATGTTGTTCTCAAAATCCTCAACTTTCTTATGTTCAGACTGAGCATCCCATGTTTGACGAGAACACTGTAGATCGCTGGTAACAGCTTGTTGGTCATAAGGTATCATCTTATTTGTAGAGTGTGCTTGAGATAATGCAGCCATATTTTTCTCTACAGGTTTGTTTGTAGATTGGAGTTGTTGCCCATAATTAATCTCTTGTTCTCCACATGATCCCATAGATTGGGAAGGAACTTCCTGCACAGAAGTATTCAATGTAACCATTACTTGCTTGATCTGAGGAATTGAATCCCTCATAAAGGCTGCCTGGAGTTCCTTAATGAATTTAGCAACTTGTGGATTGGAAAATTGCAGTGTTGGTATAGCTTCATTCATGTGTTGCTGCTGCTGTATCACATTGCCTGAAGGATTTGTTTTGCCCGCTCTAAGCCTTGTCTCCACATCCCTCTTTTGCATTTTATTTTCACTCTTCTTCAAATCATATTCACGCTCATCCACCGGTACTTCAAATGAGTTTGAAACACCAATGATATTTGCTGGTATGGCCTGTTCAGCACCATTAGCCATAGAATTAACTACCCTTAAACCATGTCGACTCCCCTTCTCATTTGTAGCTCCAGCAATTTTCAAAACACGTAGTGCATCCTGCTCCATTCCAGTTGTGATTTGATTGTGACACTCCTTGCCTTTGAACATGTAGAAGCTGCAAACTCTATGTCCATAACGTCCAAATGATTTCCCTAAACATTAGTTTACACAACTTTAGTAATTGCACCCTTCACAGGATTTGCATTCCCAGTAGTAGCAACATCAAAAATTTGATTCCTTCGTGCAAAAAATGTGGTAGCTGGATTATCATCTGGAAGGTTTGACCCAACTGGATTACCTATGTGTTTAACCACATTTACATCATTTTGAATATTTTCTGCCCATCCTGCTTGTTGATTGTTACTAACAATTTTATCCACTGAGGCAGCCATACCGTTTTGAAAATTCTGCCCTGAAATAGCCATAGCTATAATAGTAGTAGCCTCCAAATCAACAGCTGGGAATTTGGATTTCACTTCACCCAATTCCTTTCGCCCATCAGTAGCAGCTGGGTGGTCATGAAGATTCACTTGATCACAAACTTGAATCCCCAATGTCCCAACTACATGTTGAATCACATCAAAGTTGACTGAACTAATATGTCGATCAAACAGTGCTTCAACATCAGATGCATTAGCTATACCCTTTGTAGAGGGCAGAGCATTTCCATCAGCATTTGTGTCATGACTAACCTTAGCATTACCTCTTCCATCCACATCTTCAACCATATTTTGTCCAGCTCTTTTTGCATTTAAATAAGACCTTGCATCTCCTTGCATCTTTTCAACTCCAGTCGTCCCAACAATGGACAGTTGCTGCACAACCATGTTTTTTGTCCCAACTCCATCGCCTACCTTACCCTTTTCAGTCATCAAACGACATGTTCTTTCCTCATGCCCCTGATGCTTACAACAAGAGCAATATTTGGGGAGATTATCATACACTACCTCCTGAAAATGCTCAACAAATTTTCCGGTGGACTTATCAATGATGTGCAGCTTCACTCACTTAGGATGTTTGTCTAACAAATCTAATAATACCTTTACCCTAGCAACACTCGGCCTTGTTCGATCTTGTGTTGCCTTATCCACTGCAAGAGGCTTTCCTACTGCTGAAGCGATTGACAGTAATGACTTATTTGTGAAAAAAATCGGTGGTAAATCAGGAAGCGAAATCCACACCACAGATTTTGATGCTTCCTCCTTGGGATTAAATCCTATCGTCCATGGAAACGTTCTAAAAAAGAATTCGTCACCTTTAGCTTTTATGTAACAAACTGACTTTGACAAGAACTGGACATAATCTTCAAACAAATCGAACCTCACCAGGATATGTCAAAATTCAAGCGGTCCAATATTACACAATCCTTTAACATCGTACTGTTTCGGAATAAGTTGACGCAACACATGTAAATCTGGTTTCCCATATGAAAATTTCGTAATAATTGCTTGGTGTAATCCTTCTTCAATGGTAAATTGATTTACCTCATCCATTGTAAATTCTATAATTGGCTAGCCATGAATAAATTTCACAGGAACCAAATCAATTTTTCGTGAACTAGCAGCTATTTTTATGGTTTGTAAACGAGCAGCATATGACTGTTTTGGATTAGAATTTAGGATTATATCCAGCATGTTTTGATTCGCCTCTTCCATAGCCAAAGGCTGGGGAGAGGACACATCAATCATGATAACTCTTCAACATTCCATTGACGCGAAGAAGCAGAATAATCTAACAAAGAATCTGCTTGCTACAGTAAACATGAAAATGTGTGCTACAGAAATCGAAGATTAAAGTAAAAGATCTTAAACTACACTGAAGTTATTCCAATGTAGAAAGACAGTAGAAACTCGAAATTTACTGACCAAATGGTTCTGTTGATGTGAATTTTTTTTTATTTTTGAGAAGTGGGCCCGGGGCTCGGGTTTTGCAAATTTTGTGATTTTCGATGATTTTTTATTCTTTTCGATTGGGTTATGTTCCCTTAGCCTATTGTGATTCATTCGCTCTTATTTTGGATAGATTCAACACGTGTGGAGGCCGATTTGAGAGGCAAAGGCATCGCGAGCTAGAGATTTCACTGATTCGAGGTGAGTAATGATTGTAAATTATATCCTGAGGGTTTGAAAACCCAGATTTGCACACCGTAGTGCTATATTGAGGTGACTTGCACGCCGGATATCGAGCATGGGGTAGAGCACCATTGGGGATTTTGACTTGGTCCGTCTCGATTATTGATTTTACCGCGTATTTTACTGAAACCTATTTGATATTATCATGATTTAGGTTGATTGCAATATTTGGGATTTGTGCCAATTATTTGAATCCTTCGGGTATTGTTATAACTATTTCCTTACAATTGTGACACGTTATTTGAACTCAGTCCTAATGATTATACTGTTTTGCAAACTCAGCCGTTTTAATTAAATTTTGAGTTTTTGACTGATATTTCACTGTTGTCTTGACTGAGAATTGTTATTTTATTGATGCCCGAAAGGCTTATGATATTTCAGGACTGAATGAGGCTTTGTGGCCTTGAGTATGAAGTGAGGAGGCTTTTAGGTCTCGAGTGATATGTGAGGAGGCTTTCAGGATTCGAGTGTTATGTAAGGAGGCTTTCAGGCCTCGAGTGTGACGTGAGAAGGCTTTCAGGCCTTGTTTATATGCCACGAGCTGGCTTGATATTGCGCTTGGGCCGTAAGGGGTCCATCCCGGAGTCTATACACCCCAAGTGAGCACGGGTACCCACCTAAAGCGGACAAATTTTAGACAGTGGTAATAATGGCACTGTAATACGCATTTTTGTCAGGTAACAATGACTGACCTGGCAGGTAACAATGGCTAACCAGTGGTAACAATGGCACTGTAATACGCGTTTTGATTAGGTAACAACGACTTACCAGGAACAAAATCATGCCCGAGAGGCTGGTACTACTTTGAGATATATCCCGAGGGGCGAACTTTGATGTGCTCATCTTGCATATTTACTTGTCTTTTTGCATGTTATACTGTGGTAGTTGTGCTCGAGGGGCGGATTTTTCTGTGCTTATCAGCACTAACTACTTTGAAATCATTTTTTCGTAACTGTTGAAGAGATCATTTTCAAAATAGCTTTAAAGTGAGCCAAGATATTTCTAAAGATTTCACAGCCTTACTGTTTTCTTAAAGGATTATACCTTGCTTCTATACAGCATGATGGTTTGATTTACGTGATTTCTTACTGCTCAGTTGTTATTTACCTTTATTACTCGTTGAGTTGGAGTACTCACTTTACTCCCTGCACCTCGCTTGCAGTTGCAGGTATTTATTCACTCGGTAGCGGGTATTGGCTGCGTGGAGGCAGAGTTGTTGAGGTTTAGCGATGTGACTGCTAGCGTTCGCAGAACCACTATTTTTCTATGTTATTTATTATTCCCGTTCAATGTATTTCTAGACTTGTAAAGTGGATTTACATTCTTATAGATGCTCCTAACTTGTGATAGCCCGATTAGGGCTGTGTTGGGTTGTAATTTTGTTAATTAATATCATTAAATCATATTTTTTTTATTCATTTATGCTTAACTGTTTTGAAAGAGATGACTTGGGTTTGTTGGCTGGCCTTGTCTTCATGAGAGGTGCCATCATGACCATTGCGGGGTTTGGGTCGTGACAAGTTGGTATCAGAGCCTAAGTTACTAGGTCTCACGAGTCATGAGCAGGTTTAGTAGAGTCTCGCGGAGCTGTACAGGGACACCTGTATTTCTCCTCGAGAGGCTACAGAACCTTTAGGAAAACTTCACATTCTTGAAGTCTTATCGCGCGTCTTTAATTTAGCTTGAAAAGAAACTCTTTGAAATTCTTTCCACGCGTTTGTATGCGCGCATGAGTGCTCATTATCAAATGTGCCTTGATGGCTTGCGATTCCTCGATCAGGGGGCGAGATGTAATCTCTGTGAGTCTATGTTGGGCCAGTCTAAAGGACTTAAGGCCGGATATTTTCCTATAGCTTTAGCACCGAGGTGCTGATTGTGTGAGCAAGTGTTTTGAACTTATATCTTCGGTATTGTTCCTATTAGCGGGAATGGCAGTTGGATATGCATATTATGAATATGTTAGTACTGCGAGATGCATCTATATGACTTGATAGTAATGAGGAAGGTCTACCGGATGATAGATGAACTATTAAGTGTTTGATTTCCATTGTGATTGGTTGCGTGGCCTGAGTGATGGGCGCGTGAAGATTCTTTTCGTGTCTCCTAGATGGGAGTGAAGTAAATTTCATGTTGCGGTATGAGTTCAGACTGAGGAAGACTGAGTGGCTGTGTAATGTGTATGATGATTGAAGGTATACGGAAATGTTATATTAAGGCAAAACAGGTGGTTATCTCCTACGGAGTGTTCCGAAGTGGTGTGATCCTTATGTGTATGTTAGAAGATCTCATTTGTAATGAAAAGGTATGTGTTGAAATTTGAAATTTCGGACTGCTTAAGAGACTGGGCTTCACTATTGCGGGGTTGGATGCGAAATTTGCGGAAGATTTACAATACTGGATGATCTGAGTTTAACAAACTTATAAATGATTTGAGTATAATCTCACTCTGGTATTGTGGCATCAATAGAGTAAAAAATGTATGAGTTATTGAGTGCATCTCGATCCATGGCTTCGAGCCAGGTGGGGGAGTCTACTGTGAGCAGTTGATTACACGGTAGGGTTCTATGTTGGCTTCATTTAGGGCGTGCGGGTGAGTTAGCTATGATTAGAGTAAAGAAATTTTTTGACAAAGGTTATATGGTGCTTCGTAGATGTGTGAGAATCACAAGATGTCGTAAGCTGTTGTTGGTATAGGATGCTCGATGCATAGAGTAGGAAGATTTTTGTTTGTATTGGGATGTGGTCATATCCTACGGTATCAGAGTGCTAATGAGGAATAAGCATTCCTATTCGTTGGGTCAGGGAATTTGTAATTTTAATAAGAGTGAATGACTTTCGAGAATGTTTCTAATGTGTTCAAGATTCTGCAAGAAACAATCTGGTATTTTAAAGTTGCATGTGTGGATAGAAACTGTGTTTTCATTGGAAGAGGTTCAGATTTGTGGTATTTTGATGTTAATTATGGGATTCTATGTATTAGTATCTAGAAAGTAAAGGTAACGGATTTATATTCGCATGAAGTTCTTCAAAGTAGGTTATTTTTGGAATGTGTTGTTTCTAGGAATATTTGAGAGAATGTTTAGTGGCTCATTGGTTTTAGATAGTGTGATCTTATGCTTGGGTCTCGTGTGGTAAGCCTGGGTTGAGGCATTGTGGTGCTACAACAAGAGGGAATATCAACTGGATGATGAATCAGAAGGGAAATTAGATAGATGGAATAGCTTGATAGTAGACCGAATCGGTATGGTAAGGATATGATTAATTTCTTTGTATGTGTTTGAGGTAATGAGCCCTTACAGATATTTTGCAGCAAAGCTCTTGATTTCTGACAGCTTGCTTAGCTTGGTTTGGATAGAATGATTCAGTCCTGGCAGTTTAGCTTGTGCAAATGGAATTGGGAGAGGGTTCTCGTTGGGTTTTACTGTGGTTTGGAGATGTATATTTTCTATGGGCATGTGGAGCATGGGATGTGTAATGATTTTTCTTCTAAATGGGATCAGTGGAAGTTCTTGGCTAGATGAGTTACAGTTTAGTTCTGAAAAGAAGTTAATCAAATTCTTAGGCAATGGGTAGCCTCAGGTAATCAAGGAAATGGTACTGCTACTTGGAAGTGATTTGACGAGAGTATTTGTCTTGGAAAAGGGTAATGTGATTAGACTGATGATACTTTGGTAGTATTTCGATACTTTCTTGTTGGGTCTACTGGTGATATTTGGGTTGTTTGGTGGCACAGGGAAATTTTAAAGTATCCATTGTGGAGTAATGGGGTATTTAAGGTGTGGTATGAGTTCGGATGGCAAATTTTGGATCATGTATGATGATTCGTGTGCTATATGGAGTTGGAGACTGGGAGTTATCATGTACATGCTATGTCCTGGTTATAGATCGTGTGTATTTGGCACCGTTTAGAGACAATCGGGATTTGGTGGCTCGAGTGGATCTTTATTTGCTGGTATGTTAGATTTTGGATGTGATGTTGAAATTCAGACTGGTTGTCTTAGTGTTAGGTGATTCTAAACTATTGCGCTACGGGCTATGCCGGAAATGCCACGGGCTGAGTGGCGAGGTGCATCAGATTATGTTCTAGTAGAGTGGTTTGTATTTCAAAGACCAGCGGATGGCTGGGGAGGACTATTTTTCTTAATTGGGCCTTCGTGATGGATATCAGTGCAGAGGTTTCTACCATCGATTTAGTTCCGGAATTGAGGGACTTTTCGGATGTTTTTCTTGTGGCCGAACATGTTGCCAGACGAGATTGGGGATTTCGGTATTGATTTGGTGTCGGGCACCGTATCGTATAGCTCCGGTATGAGCTGTAGTAGTGGAAGGAGCAGCTTCAGGCTTCCTTGATATTGGGTTCATTGATAGATCAATGTGGATGCGTGTTCTAGCTTGAGTCGGCTTGGTTGAGCCCGAAATTTTATTTTTTAGGGATAGGTTCATTCAATCGTTAGTGAGCTTGTTAGTGATCTGGGGAGAACTATGAGTTGCTTTTGTGCTCTAAAACATTATGATTTGTTGGTTATGGGAAAATGTGGTGCGGTTCTATTAGGGATTCATAGTAAAAGTCAAGCGGGAAGAGTAATTGGGTGTTGCTTGGTAAATGGAGTATTGGTTATGACGTATCGGGTTGCGCGGTTTATGTTATTTGTTTCATCGTGGGTGTAATGAATGACTTTAGTTCCAGACATCAAATTGTGTGTTGCTATCGATTTTTAGCATATTGACTTGAGGTGTTTAATGTGTAACAGTGTTTGGATAGGATCGCGCATTGTAGCGAGGCTATGTGGAGATATGACCTTTCGGGATAGATTCAGGTGTTCTATTTCTATGATGTTAGACGGGGTCTCAGCCTTGTGTTGTGATGGTATTGATGAGCTTGAGGTAAAACTCTTATGTTTGAGTCACTTTTCATGATTTGAGTATGTTCAGACCGTTTCTTATTGGTGCGCGTACCATGCAAGTTGTGGCTTAGGCATGTATTGAGGTGTCATATCATCAGATTGGTGTGTTGGATTCGAGGTGATCGTTGGGGTCACTAATGAATACGAACAGATTTGATTTCAGCTTGTTGGAAGGATAATATCGAGGTTTTGCTCAGAAATCTAATGTGGTATTAGCTAAAAATGGAAGTGACTTCATGAATGGTTGACCTAGAGATGGTTATGGTTTTATAGAATGTTTCACTTATATGAAAGTGTTGGAATAAGATCTTAGCTGATAAGGGGTTCCTATCGGTATTCGGGTGTTGTGGGCGACTGTTGTGCATAGAAGTTATCGTTTCAAGTGTTTAGGATATGTAGTATATCATATGATTGCACCTAAGGTAGTAAGTATGGGTTATTACAACTGGTTCGGACTTATTCTGAGTATAGATGTGAGGTTCTGATCTTATGTATGATTTCAGAAAGTGCAATGTTGTTCTATGGTTTATGGAATATATGGATTGTGAAATTTCAGCTATGTTGTGTTATCGAACCTATACGAGATAGGGTGACGTGGGATCACCCCCGGGTATATGCTTGGTAAGGTTATTCAACTATTGAGTGGCTTCTAGAAAAACTTTGGTTACGTTCGAGGACGAACGTGTATTTAAGTGGGGGAGGATGTAACGACCCGACTGGTCATTTTGAGCTTTTGTACCTTGATCGCCAGTTCTTGGGCATGATTTGCCCCGTGTTATGTGTTGTGACTGATATAGATCATTGGTTTCGGTTCTCAGGAGAATTTGAAAGAAACAGTCTAGTTGAAAACTCTAAATTTGAGAGGTTTGACCATGAACTGACTTATTTGCATATGAGCTCAGATCGAAGTTTTTATAATTTGGTTAGCTTTGGGGGATGGTTTGTCACTTAAGAGTGTGATCGGAATTGATTTTGGAGGTCCGGTGTTGAATTAGACTTGAATTGGCGAAGTTACTATTTTGGCGAATTCAGGTTGATAGTTGAGATTTTGATCCGAGGGTCAGAATGGAATTTCGAGAGTTGCAGTAGCTCTGTTAGATGATTTTGGATACGTGTGCAAAATTTCAGAGCATTCGAACGTGGTTTGGTTGGATTTTTGATCGAATGTGTGTTTAGGAAGTTTTAGATGAACTTTGGCTTGAATTCGATGTAATTTGATGGTTTTGGCATTATTTGAGGTGTTTTGATGATTGGAACAAGTTTGTATGACGTTTTAGGAGGTGTTGGTATTTTTGGTTGAGGTCCCGGAGGCCTCGGGGTGAATTCGGATGGATAACGGAAGGTTTTTTGGGACTTTGGATACTGCAGAAATTGTAGGTCAGTACAAGAACAACAACAACAACAACTACCCAGTATAGTCCCACAAAGTGGGGTCTAGGGAGGGTAATATGTAGACAGCCCTTACCCCTACCCGAAAGGGCAGAGAGGCTGTTTCCAATCGACCCTCGGCTCAGGGAAAGAAAGGAAAAACAAAAACAAAAACACAAGGGCGTTAGTAACTCTAGCAGAGATCACATAAAAAATTATCTAAACAAAAGAAGAAATTGCAGGTCAGTGCTGTAGAGTTTTGTTCTATGCGATTGCAGGAGAGGCTTTGAGATTGCATAGAAGGATTTTTGGGTTTGGACAATTGTTCAATGCGATCGCGGGAGAGTAGTGCGATCTCATAGAGGAAACTTAGGAGCTTGGATTTTTGTTCATTGCGATCGCGTGGCTGTGTATGCGATCGCATAGTGTAAAGTGTTTGGCCATTGCAATCGCAGGGGTGCTTATGCGATCGCATAGTGTTAAAATTGGAGGTGAAAAAATTGTGCATTGCGATCGCAGAGGGGTATTGCGATCGCATAGAAGGAAATATATAGCTGGGCAGAATGCTTTAAAAGCTCATATCCGCGATTTTGGGTCATTTATCCTCCATGGATGATCATTTTGAGAGCTTCTTGGTGGAGATTAAAGAGGGATTCGAGGGGAATCAATTGGAGGTAAGATTTTTGATCTCAATACTCGATTTTATTGTGAAATCCACGTAGAAATTTATGGAAATTAAGCCTAAAATTGAAGAACTAAGGCATTAGATTTTGAAATTTGATTTGGGGATTTGATGGGTCATTTGAGCTCGGATTTGAGAGTTCTTGGTATGTATGAACTCGTGAGGAGATTAGGAATCTATTGATGTGAAATATTTTGATTTTCGAGAAGTGGGCCCGGGGCTCGAGCTTTTCAAATTCGTGATTTTTGATGTTTTTTTATTCTTTACGATTGGGTTATGTTCCCTTAGCCTATTGTGATGTATTCACTCTGATTTTGGATTGATTCGACTTGTGTGGAGGCCTATTTGAGGGTCAAAGGCGTCGCGAGCTAGAGATTTCACCGATTCGAGGTGAGTAATGATTGTAAATGATATTCTGAGGGTTTGAAACCTTGGATTTGCACACCGTAGTGCTATAATGAGGTGACTTGCACGCCGGAGAGCGAGCGTATGGTAGTGCACCATTGGAGATTGTGACTTGGTCCGTCCCGATTGTTGATTTTACCGCATATTTGACTGAAACCTATTTCATATTATAATGATTTGGGCTGATTTCCATATTTGGGCTTCGTGCCAATTATTTTAACCCTTCGGGAATTGTTATCACCATTTTCTCACTATTGTGACACGTTATTGGAACTGAGTCCTAATGATTATACTGTTTTGAAAACACATCCGTTTAAATAAAATTTTGAGAATTTTACTGATATTTCACTACTGTCTTGGCTGAGAACTGTTATTTTATTTATGCCCGAAGGGCTTATGATATTTCTGGATTGAGTGAGGCTTTCAGGCCTTGAGTGTGATGTGAGGAGGCTTTCAGGCCTCGAGTGATATGTGAGTAGGCTTTTAGGCCTCGAGTGTTATTTGAGGAGGCTTTTAGGCCTCGAGTGTGATGTGAGAAGGCTTTCAGGACTTGTTTATATGCCACAAGATGGCTTGATATTATGCTTGGGCCGTAAGGGCCCCCTCCCAGAGTCTGTACATCCCCAGTTAGCGCGGGTACCCACCTAGAGTGGACAAATTTTAGATAGTGATAACAATGGTACTATAATGCACATTTTGGTCAGGTAAAAATGACTGACCAGTCAGGTAACAATGGCTGACTAGTGGTAACAATGGCACTTTAATACGGATTTTGGTCAGGTAACAATGACTGACCAGAAACATAATCGTGCCCGAGGGGCCGATAATGTTTTGAGATATTGCCCAAGGGGCGAACTTTGATGTGCTTATCTTGCATATTTACTTGTCTTTTTACCTATTATTGTAACAGCCCATCCCGCTAGTAATATTGTCCGCTCTGGTCCTAGGCCCTCACAGGTTTAAAATGTGTCACTAGGGTCGAAGGCTTGTTAGCTTATATACCCAGCATCCCTCTTGTGTTTTGCCGATGTGGGACTCTGTCTAAAGCCTGGGGTATTACATACACCCCCTCTTATGGACTCAGCATCCTCGGTGAGGTTTGCCCCACTACATGGGATTTCCCTAGACTCAGCACTAAGGTTTGCCCCGCCTAACCAGGATTTGCCTAAACTCAGTTGAACTCTGACCCACCATCGGCAAGGCTGATACAAGAGTGGCTCTGATACCATCTCTAATAGCCCATCCCACTAGTAATATTGTCCGCTCTGGGCCTACGCTGTCACGGGTTTAAAACGCGTCACTAGGGTCTAAGGCTTATTTACTTATATACCCAGCATACCTCTTGTGTTTTGTCGATGTGGGACTCTGTCTATAGTCTGGGGCATTACAGTTATACTGTGGTAATTCTGCCTGAGGGGTGGATTTTTTCTGTGCTTATCAGCAATAACTGCTTTGAAATCATTTTTCGTAACTGTTGAAGAGATCATTTTTGAAAGAGCTTTAAACTGAGCCAAGATATTTCTAAAGATTTCACAGCCTTACTATTTGCTTAAACGATTGTACCTTGCTTCTATACAACATGATGGTTTGCTTTACGTGATTTCTTAATGCTCAGTTGTTATTTACCTTTATTACTCGCTGAGTTGGAGTACTCACTTTACTCTCCGACCTCACGTGCAATTGCAGATATTTATTCACCCAGTAGCGGGTATTGGCTGCTTGGAGGCAGAGTTGTTGAGGTTTAGCGAGGTGATTGCCAGCATTCGCAGTACCACTATTTTTATATGTTATTCATTATTTATGTTCAGTGTATTTCTAGACTTGTAAAGTGGAGTTACATTCTTGTTGATTCTCGTGACTTGTGACACCTCGATTATGGCTGTGTTGGGTTATAATTTCGTTAATTAATATCATTAAATCATATTTTTGTTGTTCATTTATGCTTAACTATTTTGAAAGAGACAAGTTGGGTTAGTTGGTTGGACTTATCTTCATGAGAGGTGCCATCACGACCATTGCAGGGTTTGGGTCGTGACACCAACTCATTCTCTCTCTATTCATGCTTGTTCCATTACTAGGGTACTTCATCTCAAGCTTTCTCTGAGATCTAACACTATGCCTCATATGTTCCGGCAAATTTACATTTGCGCTTTAGTATGTTCTATTTCACCGTAAAAAGAATTAATAAAAGTTCAGCAGCAAGATGACGTAAGTTAGTAAATCAAGATCATGAGCAACATCCAATTTGAGACATTAAAAAAAATTGGGGGGTCGTTTACTTGGGATAAAAATTTAGACCACCTTTGTGATGACCCGACCCGTCATCACGTGATTTACCGCCCTGTTTCCCCCGTATTATGTTTCTCTATGTTTCAAAATCGGTATTTGAGGTGATCGGGTAGAATTGGATTAGTTTTAGATTGAAATGAGGCACTTAGCCTCATAAAGGGAAGCTTGTTTTGGAAAAGTCAACCGGAAGTTGACTATTTAGTTAGAGGGCTCGGATGTGAATTCCAATGATTCGGTTAGCTTCGGGGGATGATTTGTGACTTAGGAGCGCGATCGAAATTGAATTTGGAGGTCTGGTGTAGAATTAGTCTTGAATTGGCGAAGTTAGTATTTTGCCGAATTCCGGTGATAGGTGAGATTTTGATTTGGGGGTCGGAATGGAATTCCGAGAGTTGCAGTAGCTCCGTTAGGTGCTTTCGGATGCGCGGGTAAATTTTCAGGTCATTTGGAGGGGTTTTGGTCTGGTTTTTTATCGAATGTATTTTTCGGAAGTTTTGAAAAAACTTATGCTTGAATCCGTGGTGAATTGATGATTTCGGTGTTGTTTGACATGTTTTGTTGATTGGAACAAGTTCGTATGATGTTTTGGGCTATGTTGTTGTTATTGGTTGAGGTCCCGTGGGCCTCGGGATGAATTTGGGTGGTTGAATGGGAGTTTTTGAAGTTTGCTTCAGGTCTGTGTTGCTGTCATCTGGTATTTCCGCTTCTCCGGAAATGGACCGCAGAAGCGTGTAACTGACCATAGAAGCAGTCAGGCATGGGCTAGGGTAATTCCGCATAAGCAGAAGGTGGTCACTTCAGCGGGTCCGCAGAAGCGGACAACTTACCGCAGAAGCTGTTTTTGAGAGAACTCCATAAGCGTATTTCGAGTTGCATAAGCGAAGGCTGGATCTTTAAGTGAGAACCGCCTAAGAGGATTTTTGGCCGCAGAAGCGGTCCCGCATAAGAGGTAGCGGGACCGCAGAAGCGAAAAGGACTGTACACAGAAGGGTTTAAAGGGTTTATTTCATCCGCGAGTTCCATCATTTTTCCTCCATTGTTGAGCGATCTTGAGAGCTATTGACTGGATTTTTAGAGGGTTTTGACTGAGAATTGATTGGATGTAAGCCTCATGACCTAGAAACGCTATTTTATGATGAATCCACCTTTAATTCTTTCAAAAATTGGGTGAAAAATTGAAGAACCAGGGCTTTGGTTTTGGAATGAGAAATTGGGATTTGAGGGAGAATTTGGATTATGATTTTGATAAATTTTATATGTACGGACTCGTGGCGAGACGAGGAATCTGGTGATATGAATTTTGTAATTTTTCGAGAAGTGGGACCGGTGCTCAAGTTTTGCCAACTTCGTGATTTTTGGTATTTTCGAGTTCTTTCGATTGGGTTATGTTCCATTAGCTTATTATAACGTATTCCTTGTGGTTTTGATCAGATTCGGCATGTGAGAATGTTTATTCGAGAGGAAAAGACATAGCGGACTAGTCTTGTGGACGGTTTGAGGTGAGTAATAGATATAGATGATGACCTGAGGGTTTGAAACCCCGGTATATCACACTGTGACGCTACATTGAGGCGAGACACGTGCTCTATGAAGAGTGTCCCGAGTGTTGTTCATAATGTGTTATTGACTAGAAATTGATTGGTAGATACCCTACTTGGATTGTTATGAGTATATTTGGGTTGTGTGTCGATTACATGAATCCCTTAGAGATTATTATCACTGTTCCCATGATGCTTAGCATGTTGCATGATTTCAGTACTGAGTTAAACACTGTTTTGAAATGATTAGTAAACGTCTAAAGTTTTAACAGCTTAATCTGTAATTCCTAATAATTGGAACTCAAAATGATAAACTTGAATTTGCCCGTGTTGCTTACATGCATATTCTGTACTGAGTGTGGATCAGGCTGCGCGCCGCAGCGAATGCTACAATGATATTGCGCTTGGGATGTAGGAGCCCCTCTGGAGTCTGAACCCCCACAGTAAGCTCAGGTACCCAAATGGATCGAGCTGCGCGCTGCAGCGGTCATGTGCATTGCATTCATACATTGATATTTGCATGTCATTGCTTTGTGGCTGTTTACCGTTAATTGTACTAACTGTTGTCTGTAACTTTACAATGTGGTATTTCTTGTTTTCTTATTCTCAGTCATTATAAATGCTTATTACTCACTGAGTTGGAGGTACTCACTTTACTCCCTGCACCATGTGTGCAGATTCAGGTGTTCCAGGAGCTTAGTTGAGCTGTCTGCTACTTCCCAGAGTCTTCAGGAGTTGTCGAGGTAGCTGCCTGACGTCCACAGGACCCGACTCCTCCCTTTATCCCTTTATCATTCCGCATTTTAGAATTTTTGTACTACTGAGGATTTACTACTTTGTTCCATCTAGAGGCTCTAGACGCATGACCCCAGGTCTTTGGGAGATGTTGGTTATGTTATTGTTCCGTGCTATTTTTATTTAAATTATTCGGTTGGTAGACTGGTTAAACTGTTAATTTAATACTGCTAATCGGTAATGGGATGTGTGATTAGGTTGTGAGCATTGACTGGTCGGGCTTGCCTAGCCATTGTGTTGGGCGCCATCACGACCGAGATTGGGGTCGTGACAAGTTGGTATCAGAGCCTAGGTTACTAGGCCTCATGAGTCACGATCCGGTTAGTAGAGTCTCCCGGATCGGTACAGAGACATCTGTATTTATCTTCGAGAGGCTGCAGAACCTTTAGGAAACACTTCATATTCTTGAATTCTTGTCATGCGGCTTTGTTGTTCCAAAAACTAAACTCCTGTATTCTATTCTCTCGCAGATGGCGAGAACCTGTGCTAGCGGACGTGGCGGACGACCACCATTACCACCCACTAGAGGCTGTAAGCGCGGCCGTGGTCGTGGTCGAGGCAGAGCAGCAGGGGCAGCACCTGTTGACCCACCAGTTACCCTCATCCAGGACCAGCCTCCAGTCGTAGATGCTCCAGCAGCACCCATTTTGGCACCGACAGTGCCCATTGTGATTCCTGGCCTTTAGGAGACTTTAGCTCAGATCCTATCCGTCTGCACTAGCCTGGCTCAGGCAGTCTCAGCCACTACTGCCGCAGCTACCTCTCAGACCGGCAATGGTCATTAGAGCCCCGCAACTCACACACCCGAAGGTTGTTCAGGGATTCCAGACACCAGGAGCAAGCCTAGCTCAGCTAGTTGCACCGGTTGCTCCAGCCGTGCCAGTCGGACAAGCTCAATATTTTGTGGTTCCAGCTATGCCTGACAACGAGCAGCGTCGACTAGAGAGGTTTGGTAGACTCCAGCCTCTGACGTTTAGTGGTACTGAAGGCAAGGATGCCCAGGGGTTTCTAGACAAGTGTCAGCGTATGCTTCGGACTCGCAGGGATTTTGGAGTCGAGTGGAGTGGCTTTTACTACCTTCCATTTCTCAAGGCCTGCATTTACATGGTGGGAGGAGTTTGAGAGGCGTAGGCCTGTTGGAGCAGCGCCCCTTACTTGGCAACAGTTCTTCACTCTCTTTCTTGAGAAGTATGTACTGGAGTCTCGCAGGGAGGAGCTGCATCGTCAGTTTGAGTGGTTAATTTAGGGGGACATTATTGTGACCCAGTATGAGTTGAGGTTTAAGTAGTTAGCTCGACATGCTACTTTGATGATCCTGACAGATAGGGAGAGGATTAGGAGGTTTGTGGATGGACTCAACTATCAACTTCGCATTTTGATGACTAGAGAGAGGGTTGCAGCCGCTTCGTTTGAGGAGGTAGTTGACATGGCTCGACAGATTGAGATAGATCGTCGTCGGGAGCGTGAAGAGAGGGAGGCCAAAAGGCCTCGAGGTTCAGATAGCTTCAGTGGTGCTTCGTCCAGGGGCCAGTTCCAGCGTAGTGGAGGTCGTTCCTTTAGGTCTCCTCAGTCAGGTCGCCCAGAGTAGACTGGGATGTCTTCAGGCCGTGGTCGTCAGGGATTTCAGTAGGGCCAGTCTTCATTTATGGCCCTTCCAGCTCAGAGTTCTACTGCTGCCTCTTCAGCCCAGGGTTCATCTGCAGTGAGGGGTTCCCTTCAGTCCCCTTCCCCAGCACTAGGTAGTTGCTACGAGTGCGGTGAGTTTGGACACATGAGGAGACAGTGTCCTTGACTTCGTGGTGGTCGGTCTCAGCAGAGGGATCAACCCTCCTCTTCTACTCCATCTACTTCAGCACCATCCCAATCAGGTAGGGGTGTGGGCCAGATAGCTAGGGGCCGCCCTAGGGGGGAGACCGATCTGGTGGTGGTCAGGCTCGATTCTATGCTCTCCCAGATAGGAGGGACGCCATTGCATCAGATGTTGTTATCACATGTATTATCTCAGTCTGCCATAGGGATGCGTCTATTTTATTTGATCCCGGTTCTACATACTCTTATGTGTCTTCATAATTTTCCCATCATCTGGGTGCGACCAGTAGTTTTCTTGCCTTGCCTGTGCACGTGTCTACCCCGGTGGGTGATACTATTATTGTGGATCATGTATATTGATCTTGTTTGGTGATTATTGGGGGTCTGGAGACCCGAGTTGACTTGTTATTGTTGGGCATGGTAGATTTTAATGTGATTCTGGGTATGGATTGGCTATCTCCGTACCATGCTATTCTGGACTGTCATGCCAAGACAATTACTTAGCTATTCCGGGTGTTCCGAGGATTGAGTGGCGAGGTATGAATGATTATGTACCCAGCTTGGTGATTTCTTTCCTAAAGGCCTAGCGGATGGCTGGGAAGGGCTTTTTATCGTACTTGGCTTTTGTGAGAGATATTGGAGCTGAGACTCCTAGTCTTGATTCTGTGCCCGTTGTGAGGGATTTCCCAGATGTGTTTCTAGCAGACCTGTCGGGCATGCCGCCGGACAGGGACATTGATTTCTGTATTGACCTGGTGTAGGGCACTCAACCCATCTCTATTCCTCCCTATCGTATGACACCAGCTGAGTTAAAGGAGCTGAAGAAGTAGCTTTAAGAACTCCTAGGTAAGGGATTCATTCTCCGGAGTGTGTCACCGTGGGGTGCACCGGTCTTTTTTGTGAAGAATAAAGATGGCACAATGAGAATGTGCATTGACTACAGGTACTTGAACAAGGTGACAGTGAAAAACAAGTATCCATTACCGCATATTGATGATTTGTTTGATCAACTCTAGGGAGCAAGGGTATTCTCGAAGATTGATCTTTGTTCAGGCTATCACCAGCTGGAGATTAGGGATTCTGATATTATGAAGACAACATTCAGGACGAGATATGGGCATTATGAGTTTCTAGTTATGTCTTTTGGGCTGACTAATGCACCAGCTGTGTTCATGCATCTGATGAACAGAGTGTTCCGGCCGTATCTGGATTCATTTGTTATCGTTTTTATTGATGATATCCTGGTGTACTCGCGTAGCCAGTAGGAGCATGCTCAACATTTGAGAGTCGTATTGCAGAGATTGAGAGAGGAGAAGCTTTATGCAAAGTTCTCCAAGTGTGAGTTCTGGCTTGGGTCTGTGGCTTTTCTGGAACATGTGGTGTCTAGTGATGGTATTCAGTTTGACCCAAAGAATATAGAGGCGGTGCAGAGTTGGCCTAGACCGTCCTCAGCCACGGAGATTCGGAGTTTCCTCGGGTTGGCAGGGTATTATTGCTGATTTGTCCAGGGTTTTTCATCTATTGCTTCGTCCTTGACCAAGTTGATGCAGAAGGGTGCACCATTTGTATGGTCAGACGAGTGCGAGGAGAGCTTTTAGAAGCTCAAGACAGCCTTGACCACAGCTCCAGTGTTAGTTTTGCCATCAGCTTCAGGTTTTTACACCGTGTATTGTGACGCTTCGAGAGTTGGGATCGGATGTGTATTGATGCAGGAGGGTAGAGTTATTGCATATGCTTCTCGTTAGTTGAAGCCTTATGAGAAGAACTACCCCGTACATGATTTGGAGTTGGCTACCATAGTTCATGCTTTGAAGATTTGGTGGCACTATTTATATGGCGTATCGTGTGAGGTATATACCGATCATTGCAACCTTCAGCATTTGTTCAAACAGAAGGATCTTAATTTGAGACAGCGAATGTGGCTTGAGTTGCTCAAGGATTATGACATTACCATTTTGTATCATCTGGGGAAGGCCAATGTAGTGGCCGATGCTTTGAGCCGGAAGGCGGTGAATATGGGTAGTTTGGCGTATATTCCAGTTGGGGAGAGGCCCTTTGTAGTTGATGTCCAGGCTTTGGCCAATCAGATGGCGAGGCTAGATATTTTGGAGCCTAGTCGGGTGTTGGCTTGTGTAGTTTCTCGGTTTTCCTTGTATGACCATATTAGAGAGCGCCAATATAATGATCCACATTTGTTTGTCCTTAAGGACAAGGCTCAGCATGATGATGCCAGGGATGTGACTATTGATAGCGACGGTGTGTTGAGGATGCAGGGCCAGATTTGCGTGCCCAATGTGAATGGGCTTCGGGAGTTGATATTGGAGGAGGCCCACAGCTCGCGATATTCTATTCATCCAGGTGCCGTGAAGATGTATCGGGATTTGAGACAGCACTGCTGGTTGAGGAGAATGAAGAAGAATATTGTGAGTTATGTAGCTCGGTGTCTCAACTGTCACCAGGTCAAGTATGAGCATCAGAGGCCCGGTGGTGTACTTCAGCGTATCGATATTCCCGAGTGGAAGTGGAAGAGGATTACTATGGATTTTGTGAGTGGTCTCCCTCGGACATCGAGGAAGTTTGATTCAATTTGGGTGGTTTTGGATCGGCTGACCAAGTCCTCGCACTTCATTCCGGTGTGTACTACCTATTCTTCGGAGCGGTTAGCAGAGATTTTCATTCGGGAGATTGTTCGATTGCATGGGGTTCCAGTTTCCATTATATCAGATAGGGGTACTCAGTTCACTTTCCAGTTTTGGAGGACTTTTCAGTGAGAGTTGGGCACACAGGTAAAGTTGAGCACAACATTTCATCCTCAGACGGACGGACAGTCCTAGCGTACCATTCAGATATTGGAGGACATGTTGCATGCCTGTGTTATTGATTTTGGAGGTTCTTGGGCTGATTTCTTGGCACTTGCAGAGTTTTCCTACAACAACATCTATTTGTCTAACATTCAGATAGCGCCGTATGAGGCCTTATATGGGAGACGGTGTAGATCTCCGGTTGGTTGGTTTGAGCCCGGCGAGGCTAGGTTATTGGGGATAGTGTTGGTCCAGGATGCCCTAAATAAGGTGAAGGTGATCCAAGAGAGACTTCGTACAGGTCAGTCGTGTTAGAAGAGTTATGCGGACCGGAAGGTTCGAGATGTATCGTATATGGTGAGCGAGAAGGTCTTGTTGAAGGTTTCGCCTATGAAGGGTGTTATGAGATTTGGAAAGAAAGGAAAGTTGAGTCCGCGTTTCATTGGTCCTTTTGAGATACTTATGAGGATTGGGGAGGTGGCCTATATGCTTGCTTTGCCACCCAACCCGTCTCATATGTTGGACTTCAGTACAGTTCAGTTGGTTGATAATTTGACCTATGATGTGGAGCTAGTGGCTATTTTGGGTCGTCAGGTTCGGAGATTGAGATAAAAGGATATAGCTTCGTGAAGGTGCTGTGGAGAGGTCGACCCGTGGAGGAGGCTACCTGGGAGACCGAGTGGGAGATGCGGAGCAAATATCCTCACTTGTTTGAGACTCCAGGAATGTTTCTTGACCCGCTCGAGGACGAGAGTTTGTTTTAGTTGGGGAGGATGTGATGATCCGGCCCGTCATCACGTGATTTACCGCCCTGTTTCCCCCATATTATGTTTATCTATATTTCAAAATCGGTATTTTAGGTGATCGGGTAGAATTGGATTGGTTTTAGATGGAAATGAGGCACTTAGCCTCACAAAGGGAAGCTTGTATTGGAAAAGTCAACCAAAAGTTGACTATTTAGTTAGAGGGCTCGGATGTGAATTCCGGCTATTCGGTTAGCTTCGAGGGATGATTTGTGACTTAGGAGCGCGATCAGAATTGAATTTGGAGGTCTAGTGTTGAATTAGGCTTGAATTAGCAAAGTTAGTATTTTGGTGAATTCCGATAAATAGGTGAGATTTTGATCAGAGGGTCGGAATGGAATTCCGAGAGTTGCAGAGCTCCGTTAGGTGATTTCGGATGTGCGGGTAAAATTTCAGGTCATTTAGAGGTGTTTTAGTCGGGTTTTTGATAGAATGTGTTTTTCGAAAGTTTTGAAGAAACTTAGGCTTGAATCCGTGGTGAATTGATGATTTTGGTGTTGTTTGACGTGTTTTGATGATTGGAACAAGTTCCTATCATGATTTGGGGTATGTTGGTGTTATTGGTTGTGGTCTCGGGGGCCTCGGGATGAGTTCGGGTGGTTGAACGAGAGTTTTTGAAGTTTGATTCAGGTCTGTGTTGCTGTCATCTGGTATTTCCGCTTATGACCGCAGAAGCGGTTCTGCAGAAGCGGGTAAGTGGCCGCAGAAGCAGTCAGGCATGGGCTAGGGTAATTCCGCATAAGCGGAAGGTGGTCGCTTCAGCGGATCCGCATGAGCGGACAATTTACCGCAAAAGCGGTTTTTGAGAGAACCACAGAAGCGTATTTCGAGTCGCATAAGTGAAGGCTAGATTTTTAAGTGAGAACCCCATAAGCGGATTTTTGGCCGCAGAAACGGTCCTGCATAAGCGGTAGCGGGACCGCAGAAGCGAAAAGGACTGTGCACAGAAGGGTTTAAAGGGTTTATTTCATCCGCGAGTTCCATCATTTTTCCTCCATTATTGAGCGAACTTGAGAGCTATTGACGGGATTTTTAGAGGGTGTTGACTGAGAATTGATTGGAGGTAATCCTCGTGACCTAGAAACGTTATTTTATTGATGAATCCACCTTTAATTCTTGGAAAATTGGGTGAAAAATTGAAGAACTAGGCCTTTGGTTTTGGAATGAGAAATTGGGATTTGAGGGAGCATTTGGACTCCGATTTTGATAAATTTTATATGTACGGACTCATGGCGAGACGAGGAATCCGGTGATGTAAATTTCGTAATTTTTTGAGATGTGGGCCCGGGGCTCGGGTTTTGCCAACTTTGTGATTTTTGGTATTTTTTGAGTTCTTTCGATTGGGTTATGTTCCATTAGCTTATTGTAACATATTCCTTGTGGTTTTGATCAGATTCGGCGCACGAGGAGGTTGATTCAAGAGGAAAAGGCATAGCGGACTAGTCTTGTGGCCAGTTTGAGGTGATTAATAGATGTAGATGATAACTTGAGGGTTTGAAACCCCGGTATATCACACTGTGACGCTACATTGAGGCAAGACACACACTTTATGATGAGTGCGGGGTCATTTGTGATAGGGGGCTATTGCTTAGTCTGTCCCGAGTGATGTTCATACTGTGTTATTGACTAGAAATTGATTGGTAGACATCCTACTTGGATTATTATGAGTATATTTAGGCTGTGTGCAGATTACATGAGTCCTTTAGGGATTACTATCATTGTTCCCATGATGCTTAGCATGTTGCATGATTTCCGTCCTGAGTTAAACAATGTTTCGAAATGATTATTCAACGTCTAAAGTTTTAACAACTTAATCTATAATTCCTAATAATTGGAACTAAAAATGATAAACTTGACTTTGCCCGTGTGGCTTACATGCATATTCTGGACTGACTGTGGATCGGACTGTGCACTGCAGCGAATGCTACGATGATATTGCGATTGGGCTGTAGGAGCCCCTCCGGATTCTGCACCCCCACGGTGAGCGCGGATACCCAAATGGATTGGGATGCACGCCACAACGGTTATGTGCATTGCATTGCATTCATACATTGATATTTACTTGTCATTGCTTTGTGGTTGTTTACCGTTAATTATAGTAACTGTTGTCCGTAGCTTTACAATGTGGTATTTCGTGTTTTCTCATTCTCAGTCATTATAAATGCTTATTACTCACTGAATTGGAAGTACTCACTTTACTCCCTGCACCATGTTTGTAGATTCAGGTGTTTCGGGAGCTTAGTTGAGCTGTCTGCTGCTTCCCAGAGTCTTCAGGAGTTGTTGAGGTAGCTGCCTGACGTTCGCAATCGACTCCTTCCCTTATCCCTTTTATCATTCCGCGTTTTAGAATTTCTGTACTACTGAGGATTTACCATTTTGTTCCATTTAGAGGCTCTAGACTCATGACCCCAGGTCTTTGGGAGATGTTGGTTATGCCATTGTTTCGTGCTATTTTTATTTAAATTATTCAGTTGGTAGACTGGTTAAACTGTTAATTTAATATTGTTAATCGGTAATGGAATATGTGATTGGGTTGCGAGCATTGACTGGTCGGGCTTGCCTAGCCATTGTGTTGGGCGCCATCACGACCGAGATTGGGGTCATGACAGCCTTATTCCTTGTTTGGAACTAATTCAGGTATAAGTTATCCCAAGATAAAAAGTGATATCGGGATATGGATAAAAAATACTGCAATTTGGACAATAAAATTGTGGATAAGACAAGACTAGGATGCTAACTATTTTTGAACATTAACAGTTGCTAAAGATTATTAAAATTTAACTATTTATACATGCGTGTAAACCTATTTGCACCTCTATGAATTTGCGGAAGTCTATTTATGATAATTTACATAATGTCCGGATATGAACTTTTGACCCTTTCCCAACTCTACCCCTTTTAAATTATTCCTATATAATGTCTTGATTGAACTTTACCTATGCTCCCATAGTGAGCATATAAAAGGACCCAGGGCTAAGGTTAAATTAGATTCAGGTATATAGCAGGGGTAAGGCCAAATTGGATACAGGTATATAGCCAATTGGATTGTGTGTAGGGGGTATAGAGACAATTGAGTTGCCTCTGCAAAGACAACAAATCCAAAACCAGGAGCATAGCTAGTGGTCCGGTCTTCCATGATCACAACTTCAAGTACATTACCAAAAGCTTTGAAATATTCTCCATTTTTATCCAAAGAAATTTCTCCAACAAATTTTTGCCAGCCTGAATTTTCTCTGTCCAGATAATAATACCAATCACCCATAAAAGAAATGAAGGGAAACAAAATTGTTAATCGATTGAATTAAAAAACGACCATCTTCCAACTAAAATTCGAATCATTCCATAGACAAAGTAAAAATGTTAGCGTATAGTCGAAAAGAATTAGAAATATGGATTTACGAACTTAATTGCATAACTTCTGCTTTTATAATGAACTTCACAACACAGAATCAATTGCCACAAAAATAAAATATTTCATTACTATAAATTGTCAAAATGCGATTAAATAAAAAAGAATTGCATCTCAAACAGAAACCATATGAAAAATTATAATAAAAACACCAATTTCAGTGGATATTGAAAGAAAATTTGATAATTAAAGAATAATAATAGAAATCATCACCGTCAACTTTGCCGAAAAATGACTTCGGTCCGTTGTGCATTCTGACCGACGGAAGCCTTCTCAGCCTTCTAACTTCCTTTGTTACTTCCTAGATTTCGTAAAAGTCAACACAATGTAATACTTCCCCTAATAAAGCTTGTTCCAGTTGTCAAAAGGGTCTAGGAAGAGAAATGGTTTATGGTCTGAAAATTCCTCGCCGGTGCCAATCTGAAAAGTCTTGGCCGGTGCTGAAGAAGAAAAAGTTAGATATGTGAAGAAAATGAGATATCTAATCCTCCGAATTTCTTCTCACTTGACATAAAATGGAAGGCTTAGAAAAGTTATGAAATAGGAGTTTATCTTGTGTTTTCTTAATAAGTAATCGACACAAGAAATCATAGGGCTTCTTCAATAAGAGGAGTGGTGCCTTTTCGATGTAACGTTTGAATCTTCTTAGTTAGGCAAATAGGGAAAAATAAATAAAACTCCTCCAATAAAGGAGATTAAATATATGACATTCCTTGCTTCTTAAAGGTGCCACATCAAATTTTTAGGTCCCTAACTTTATATTACTATATAGATAGATTGTATTTTTTGTTGTAGTTTCTGTTTGGCAGGTGGTGTAGTTCTAAAAATATATTAGGCCATGAGAATATTTTTTGGATTTCCCACCGACTCCATGGGAATTTGTGCATATTTTACCCACTGATATTTGTCGGAATGTTCATATGTTTATTTCCGGTTTATGGACACCACCCACTGCTTCCATGGGTAAAAAGATTTAAATTATTTATAATAATTCCCACAGATTCGGTGGGAAACTTAAGAAAATTAAATTATTATATTTTCTTACTTTTTTAGCGACGTTCGTGGGAAATTACACTAGTGACCCCACCAAGCTCTCGTCAAACCCTCACTGGGAAACTCCGTGGGAATTACCCACGAATGCCCTGGGAAAATATTTTTCCACCAGCCATTTTCCCACTGAGGGTCTCCCCTAGGAATGCCGTGGGAATATTAAATTTTCACACAGATTTCCTATCGATTCTTCCGTGGGAAACATCTGTATTTCTAGTAGTCGGAGATAGATATACTTATGCCTAAATCCAAGCCTGTTGTGCTCATGGTATTCTCAGACACTCAAAAAGGTTATATTCTCTTTGATATTTCTACACAACACTTCTTTGTCAATGGAGATGTTATCTTCAGAGAGGATGTATTTCCATTCAAGGACTATCTACACGTGTCTCCTCCTATATTTAAGCAACTTCTTTCACCTCCAAGTTGTGAAGAGGTGTACACAGAAATCTTTCCCTCGCCACACATCAATTCTTCTACTTCACCATCTAGTGATCATTTTTCGCCTACCTTATCTGAAGGTAGACATATTTAGCTCTTTGTCTACTGCTCCCGAGTCTTGTCCTACACAGTGAAGATATCTCACAACCAAACATCCTCCACTATTGATTAAGGACTTTGTCACTCGGCCTTCTAACACTACCACTCCATATTCCATGGCTAACTATGTCTCCTATGACGTTTTTTCTCCTTCTTATCAATCTTATATTATAGCCTTCTCAACAATTGTGGAGCCCTTCTCATCAGAAATAACGGCCTTGGAAGCTAATCACATTTGGGAAGTGGTCTCACTTCCTCCAGGCAAGATGCCTATTGGTTGCAAATGGATATTTGAAGTGAAATACAAAGCTACAGGGGAGGTTGAAAGGTTTAAAGCCCGGTTGGTGGCTAAAGGGTCCAGCCATCAGGAAGGTAATGATTATCAAGAAAGTTTCAGTCCAGTTTTTAAGATGGTTACAGTTAGTACCATACTTTATGTTGTAGCTTTAGAATATTGTCATCCATCAAATGGATGTGTAGAATACTTTCCTACAGGGAGATTTGCCTGATGAAATCTATATGACTCTTCCTTAGGGATTTCAGAGTCAGGGGGAGAGTAGGTTAGCTTGCAGACTCATGAAATCCTTGTATGGTCTATAAACAAGCACCCAAGCAATGGAATGCAGAGTTATCAGAGGCACTGATTAGTTTTGGCTTTATTCAAAGTCAACATGATCACTTTTTGTTTTTACAAGGGACTGGGAGCTGCATTGAGGTTATATTAGTTTATGTGGATGATATGCTCATCCCAGGACTTGATTTGAGGCTAGTAGAAGAAACCAAAGCAACACTTCAGAAGACTTTTAAGATGAATGACCTAGGGGAGTTGAAATACTTCCTTGGGATATATTTGCAAGACCAGCACATGGTATTCTAATGAATCAAAGAAAGTATGCATTAGAACTTGTTTCTGAACTTGGTTTAGGTGCTACAATACCTGCTATTACACCTCTTGAAGTACATGTGAAACTCATTACTGAAGAGTATAATGAACACACATGCACAATCAATACCTTAATTAGATGATACATTATTACCAGATGTTACAAGCTATCAAAGGCTATTGGGCAAACTTCTATATCTGATAGTAACAAGACCAAACATTGCATTTAGTGTTCAAATTCCCAGTCAGTTTATGCAAAAGCCTAAGAAATCTCATATGGAGGCAACGCTCGGGGTGCTAAAGTATGTTAAGAATTACCTTGGGCAATGTGTGCTTCTGTCTAGTCAAAAGAGAAATATAATCTCAGCTTTCTGTGATGTTGATTAGGTATCATGCCCATTGAGTAGGAAGTATGAGTCTGGGTTTTTCATAAACTATGGGAATTCACTAATATCATGGAAGTCAAAGAAGCAAAGCACTATTTCTAGAAGCTCTGCAGAATCAGAGTACAAAAGTATTGCAACAACAGTGGCTGAACTAGTATGGATATTTGGATTACTCAAGGGCGTTGGAGTGGTGTTTGAATTGCCAGCTACTATATTCACTAACAATAAAGTAGCCACACAAATAGTTGTCAACCCTGTATTTCATGAAAGGACCAAACATATAGAGATTGATTTCCATTGCATAAGACAAAAAATTTAACAGGGGCTAATCAAGGCAGAGTATGTGGGAACCAAAGAACAGTTGGCAAATGTGCTAACTAAAGGACTGCCTAGAGCTCAACATGAGTAATTAGTGTTCAAGCTATGTTTACTTGATATTGTCATACCAACTAGCTTGATGGAGAGTGTATAAACAGTAGAAGTAACATAATAAAGAGTGAGGGATGCATTTAGTTAGTTAGTGTACAAATATTGTATTCAGAACAAAAAAAAACTTTTTCAGAATGAGACTATGAACCCTAATGGAGCCAATGAGAAAGAAGACATTAAAGGAAGACCATCATCTTTATCCGAGTACGATCATAGCTTCATTCATTTGTTGAGCCTTGGGGATCACCATTAGCATTGAGGCCAATAACCGCAGTACCTCTATCATACATACGACATTACACGAAGAGAGAGTGCATGGTCAACACACACCTAAAGCGCCTACGTAAGAGAAAAATGAATTAATTAAATTGAATTTCTTTCTTTGGCCTAATTATCTTTTAGAAGATTTAGCTTGTATGAATCATTATTGGTTTAATACCAGTAATGGTAGTCGTTTCAATATCTTAAGGATATATATGTATCCACGATTAAAAATAAATTGATAGTACTATATACCCTATCTCGTATAGAGTATCTGAATGTAAACAAATGTACACATGCTTTGTCTTACTTCTCATTCTAATCTAATTCGAGTAGACGATACTAAATCAATAAGGTATCGATTATATCTAGAAATGAATCAACAAAATCTTCTTCACTTTCGGATTTTAGGTTTAAATTAGTCGCTTTTGTGAATGAAAAAAAAAGTACCTACCATCTTTTTGGAGGCATGTTCTTTAAACTCAAAAGCAATTTCACTTGAATTCTCAATCCTATCAACTAGACTCTTCCGAAATTGTATTAGAAATATTGTAGGGACCACTAGTGTGTTAGAGAGTTTTTAATTAATTGTACATATATAAATACCTTGTACTGTCACATTGAAGATACACGAAAGATATTTCTCTCATTTTCTTCTTCTCCAACTCATTCTCTATCTATTCATGCTTCTTCCATTACTAGGGTACTTCATCTCAAGCTTTCTCTGAGATCTAACACTATGACTCATATGTTCCGGCAAAATTGCATTTGTGCTTCAGTGTGTTCTACTTCCAAAGGTTATGTTCTATTCCACAGTGAAAAGAATCGATACAATTTCAGCAGCAAGATGAAGTAAGTTAGTAAAGCAAGATCATGAGCAGCATCTAATTTGAGACATTAAAAAAAATTGTGGGGTCGTTTGCTTGGGATAAAAAATTAGACCGCCTTATCCCTTTTTTGGAACTAATCCATGTATAAGTTATCCCAAGATAAAAAGTGATATCAGGATAACGTATACTTGCCAGAGGGTGGAATAGCAATCCCAAGATAAGCTGGATAAATACAACATACCAAACAATCAATAAAAAAAATAGCAGGATAACTTATAATTCCGATATAGCTAATTCCAACATAACATGTCTTCAAAATAATCCCGTAGAGAAAAGTAGCAACTTCAATCTGCGGAATTGAAAAGTAATGACCACAGAAGAGCAAACACTAAAGACTCTAATGCCTCAACTTGCAACAAATCTGCTGCATGAGGAAACAAAACTATATTAAATAGTCGTCCGCGAAAAATTACAGCCAAATAATGTACATATGGATGTGAATGGAACCTTGACAATAGTAACTGGTAAAAATACAAATGCAAGACAAACTGTTGCTGCTACCGATGTGCGAACATGAGAAAACTGGATCATCCTCTCTTGCTAAATTTAATTCTCTCACCAAATTCACAGATTTTGGATCATGGGCACTCATCATTGATTCCAAATACATTCTCTCATTATCTGACATAACTTGAATGTTTGTAAAAATTTGCTTCTGTCCAGATGTTAGTGTTGTGACTGGTTGATCACCTATAGGACTATCAGCTGGGAAAAAAGTTGTGTAGGTGTTCCTACTTGTTGACCATAAGTATGGATACCATCTGGTACGAACTGTATCATTTTTTCATCCTTTTGCTGCTGCACTGCTCCAACCTTAATGCCAATTTGATGCTGCCTATTTTGATCTATTACTGCTGCTGTACCACCAACAGTTGGTATAGAATCTCGAGAATGGTCTGCTGAACCTACCTCATTACCTTCGTCATTCACAACCTGTTCTTCCCAACTTTTAGATACATTGTCGTCTTCATCTTCCTTGTATTTCTTATTTGAATCATATTCATCATATTCTTCTTCCACTTGGTAAACCCTAGTGTTATGTTTACCCAAATTGGCCCGCTCTATCTCTTGTAAAATTTGTGAATAGGCCTTATTGTTTTCCTCAGTTGTTGTTAGCTTTTTAGAGGCAGAAGACATCAGTGAAAGGGTCTCACAACTATATTTTGGTTGTACTAACTCTTCTGAGAAGCTAACAACATTGTTGGAGGGAACATATTGAATAGAAGTGTTTAGTCCAACCATATACACATTGGCATTATCAACATCAGATTTGTAGTGTTGTGCTAGAGGGTTTGTAATCAAGTTTCCAGTGAACGCATACAATGGATTCATATTCCCCAAGATTTGAGCCCCAAGAGAAGTAAGATTCAATGCTACTGGAGTCGATGATCTATTTTGTTCCATATTCTGGGCTTTATAACTCTCAATCAGCTGCAAATTCTCTCCAGTCAACTTCCTTTCATCATCATTCTCATTATGAAGAGCTATTCCCTTTGTCCTATGTCTTTGGAAAAAATATCCACATGGCTATGAGATTATATGCCCTCGTGAGACTTCGCCGGCAGCTACAACATGAATCCTCTACATGAGGCTGTCATAGGCAATGTGAGGCGTAGACGAGTGATTATATAGCCATGGCATATGGGTAACAATATCGGTGCTATTGTCCCCCTTATTTGTACTGTTCCTAATTGTTGTATTTTTCTTTTTCTTTTATTAATGAAAACTAGCCTAGGCGCTTGCCTAGCGGAATGCAAAAAAAAAAACACCCACTGCCACCATTATCCTTTCTTCCAGAGTAATACAATATATATGCACGTACTCTATCTCTCTCTCTTTTCTTCAAAAATATCACAAAATATACTCTACAGTCTACACGAGTTTATTATATACACTATGATCACTTCAAATATTATATTAACATATGCATAAACATACTGAAGAGTAGCATAATAGAAAAAAGGAAACTTTCAGATATTGCTTTTCTGATGAAAACCCACCTCCATGCCTGAAGTGGTGCATCTATTTAGAGAGAGAAAACACGTATATATAGAGAGAGAGGGATCCGTCTCTGCTTACTAGCTTGACTTTTTTGGATTTTCTGGTGTACACTTTCATTGTTGTAAAAATCTATAAGCAAATAAAGCAAAGAACAATTATATATGAGTGGTTAAGGAAAAAGATTTGCATAAAAAGTTGGATTATTTGGGGTTAGATTTCTAAAAGTTTAAAATGACTATCTCGGTAAAACATAAATAAAAAGAAAAGTGGCGAAGTGGTGTCGAGCTGTTTTCCCCAGAAATGATCAGTTCTGTGAATAGCAATGCGTTACTGATAGCGGCTGAAAAGCAAAAAGATCAAAAACACTCATACAGACAGACATAAATTTCTAACCTTAGTGTCCATACAAATCTACACTCTCATGCTCTTCTATATATGCCAACTGAATATTTGTATATTTATAATATTCATCCATACACAAGCAGTGCAAGAACTGATAAAAAGGGTGAAAAATACCTGTGCTTTTTGACTAAATTGCTGCTTGATCAGTCCTAAGGCTGTAAACTTACGAAAATCGCTAATAAATTCATGAGAGATGAATCGATTGAAAACATTGTGATTTGAGTGAGAAATGTGGAATTTTGTTTAGGGTTTTTGAGAGAGAAATCGAGTATCTTCATTATCTGTACAACAACAAAATGAACCAATCGACTTACAACATCTGTTCTCCCAGTATTTATATCTGGGCCTTTAGCTCTTTACAAAATTAGCCTAAGTACTAAAATGGCTCAAATAGCCAACTTGACAAATTAAATAAAAGACACAATATAAAATGGCTAATACAATGCAAATTAATAACTATTTATGCTTAGGCTTATTAGCCAAATACTCCATTAGCTCAACACCCCCCCTCAAGTTAGAGGGGGAGACCACATTCAACATGAACAAGAGATCATGGTGAACTGCACTTGGAAGCGGTTTAGTGAGAACATCGGCCAACTAGTCAGAAGAAGCCACATGAGAAAGAATTATGATTTGTGAACTCTTTGGATCGTTGGCTCGAATGATAAAGTGAATATTGAGTAAGAAATGAAAGAAAGTGAAAGAAATGTAATTATTCCCTTGCCAGGCTATATTCGTGTATTGACTATCTCCCTTGCCGGGATGTGAAAGTTATTGTTGTTATTCCTTTGCCGGAATTGAACTGTTTACTTGTGTTTCCCTTGACGGGACTTCTATTACTGTGTTTCTATCCCCTCGCCCCATTGGTTGTGATTTTTGCTTGGTTGAGGAAGAGTGATAAAGCAGGAAGGTTGATGCCGTGCATGATTTGTGTTGAGAATATGTTAATGCACGAAGGAACATTTCGTGTCATGCTTTGATTATTAATGCACGAAGGAATATACCGTGCCATGTTTTGATTATTAATGCACGAATGATCATACGGTGCCATGTTTTTATTATTAATGCGCGAAGGAACATTTTGTGCCCTGATTTGATTACTAATGCACGAATGGTCATTCCGTGCCATGATATGGGTGTTTATGTGAGAAAAAGCACGAAGGTTGATGACGTGCACTTTATTGATTGTTTTGGTAAGAACGAGGGTAAGAGAACCAAGGATTGTGTCGTGCAAATTTTTGAATTTCTACTCTCGTTGATATTGCAGTTTTACATTTTCACCTTCTATCAGTTGATTTTTGTCATCTGGATTGCTGCATCGCCTATAGCATGATCCCCTCCCTCTTGACTTCATAAATTTCTGTATCTCTTCTATTGCATATATATATATATATATATATATATATATATATATATATATATATATATTGAACTGCACAGGTTGGTTTGACAGTCATGTCTAGCCTCATCACTACTTCGCCGGGGTTAGGCCAGACACTTACCAGTACATAGGGTCGGTTGTGCTGATGCTCCACTCTGTGCATCTTTTTGCATAGATCATGAATCCGGAGTAGCTTCTGGGGAGATGACTTCAGTCTAGAGATCCCGAGGTAGCCTTGCTGGTGTTCGCATGGCCCGGAGTCTCTTCTATACTTACTTTAGTTTGTTGTCCTTTGTACTGGAACAAATAGAATTATGTTTTTTTTCTTCAGTCATTGTATTTAGCATTCTCTAGACGTTTGTGAGTTTGTGACTCCAGTTCTTGGGCAAATGATTTTTTTAAACTTCTACATTTCTTTCAGTTAATTATATATTGAGACTTATGCTTTATCATATTATGTATTGTTGTTACTAAATGATCAAAAATTGCTAAAAGAAGTAAAATAACTTGGCTTGCCTAGCTCCTATTAGTATGCGCCATCATGACTCCGAGGGTAAAAAATCTGGATCGTGACAAGTTGGTATCAGAGCACTAGGTTACATAGGTTTCACAACTCACGGACAAACTTAGTAGAGTCTGAGAGATCGGTACGGAGACGTCTGTATTTATCCCCCAGAGGCTACATAGTTAAGAAAATGTCACGACCCTAATTTACCAATCATGAGCACGTCATGACGGCACCTAGTCACAACGACTAGGTAAGCCTGACAGTGCGGAAGTAACAACCAATACGGAAATATTAAGTCAAAAGTTAAATAACTTCAAGAAGTATACAACTTGCCACTTGGCACATACACTTTGCCTCTACATATTCTGAAACAGAAATCCCAAAACCCGGAATCTCACGGGAACCACAGGCTAATAGAAAGTAATACACTGCTCTAACTCCAAAATTTCTACACAACCGAAAGAAAGGAAAATCATATACTACAACTGGAATAAGATAGAGACTCCTGATCTGCGGACGTGACAGATATACCTCAAAGTCTCTGAATATCACTCCTGGATCACTGATAATGTGTCGGACCGCAAGTACCTATATCTGCACATGAAAAACATGCGCGGAAGAGGCATGAGTACACCACAACGGTACTCAGTAAGTGCCAAGCCTAACCTCGGTTGGGTAGTGACGAGGAAGGTCAGGGCCCTACTGAGGAAGGTTGGTTATTGTTCACCGAAGAAGCGAAAACACTGTTCATCCTCTTTTGCGGTTACTGTTCATCGCAGAAGCGGAAATACCAGTTTTGTCCCAGAAAATTGCATCAGCTTTTTATTTCACTAAAAATTCTATAATTCTATCATACGAACTCGGAATTCGATGATTCTTGTTCCTATGAGTCACAAATAATAATACGAACCTATTCCTTCAATCGAAACACAATTTAGAGCTCATTTGCCCAGTTCAATATCCATTTCGCTCGTTAAACAATTAACTCATGTTTCGTGTCAAAAACCAAATCGCGACTTGATGAAATTAGACCATACTTTCCAGATCAGTCCTATAATTTATGATTTAAATTCTGGAAGTCTCTAAATCAAATTTCGATCTCAAGAACTAAAAATGGACCTTTAGATCATTACATGTTTATGCTCAAAACAACAAAAATCTTCCAAAAATGACCCGTTGGGCATCCGAAACACACCCGAGGCCCCCGGGACCTCAACCAAAAGTTCCAACATATCCCATAACGTTATTCAAACTTGTTCCAATTAAAAAACCACCTCGACTAACACCCAAATCATCAAATTACATCGAATTCAAGCCTAAGTTCTTTTAAAACTTCAAAAACACATATTCGATCAAAAACCCGACCAAAACATGTCCGAATGACTTGAAATTTTGCACACATGTCCCAAATGACATGACGGTGCTACAGAAACTTCCAGAGATCCGTTCTGACCCCCGGATAAAAATTTCACCTATCAACCAGAAATCGCCAAAATATTAGTTTTCGGCATTTCTAGACTAAATAAGCTACGGACTTCCAAAATATATTCTGAAGATGCTCCCAACCCCGAAATCACCTAACGGAGCTAACGGAACCATCAGATTTCCATTCTAAGGCCGTCTTCACATAGTTCCAATTACGGACCATTTTTAACTCATAAGCTCTCATTTAGGGACTAAGTGTCCCAAAACACTCTGAATCCCAACACCGAACGTCCCGGCAAGCCAAAATAGTAGAAATAAACTTAGAGGAAGTAGTTAATAGGGGAATGGGGTGTAAATTCTAAAAATGACCGGTCGGGTCGTTACAGAAAATTTCACCTTTGTTCTTTCTTGTCGTGCGATTTTATTTCTCAAATACTGATTGTCTTTCTACTCTGTTCTTTTGCATATAGTGAGAACACGTGCTTCCTGTTCTACCGTGCAGCAGCCCGAGCCCCTTGCATCAGCTCCTATGAGTGGCAAAGGGTGAGGCCGAGGTCGTGCCAGAGGCCGAGGCACGTGCAGAGCTCAGCCTCGAGCTGCAACCCCAGAGGTGGAGACTTATGTTGATTATGATGAAGAGGTTCCAGCCCCATCAGCTCCGGTAGGCCCAACTCAGGTCCCAGAGAGGTTCATAGCCACCCCAATCCTTCAGGACACTTTGGTTAGGTTGTTAGGCTTTATGGAGAGTGTCTATCAAGCGGGGTTGCTTCCAGTAGCACCAGCTACTTCTCAGGATGGAGGAGGAGTTCAGACTCATGCTATGTCCGCAGATGCATTGTGGAGGCTGGATAGGTTCACCAAGCTCTTCACCACCACATTCAGCGGTGCTTCTTCAGAGGATCCCCGAGATTTCTTATATAGTTGCCATGAGGTTCTTCGGACTATGGGTATTGTGGACACCAATGGGGTCGACTTCACCACATTTCGTCTATCTGGGTCCGCCAAGACTTGGTGGAGGAACTATTGTTTAGCTAGGCCAGCAGGGTCGCCATCTCTAACTTGGGACCAGTTTGCAGAGTTATTTTTGGAGAAGTTTCTCCTAGTTACTCAGCGAGAGGCTCTTCGCAAGCAGTTCGAGCGCCTCTAATAGGGCTCTTAGATAGTCAGTCAGTATGAGACCCGGTTCATTGATCTAGCTCGCCATGCTATTGTTATACTCCCTATAGAGAGAGAAAGGGTGCGGAGGTTTATTGATAGATTGATTTAGCTGATCCGTCTCTAGATGGCTATGGGAGCCGGGAGTGAGATTTTTAGAGTTGAGATGGCTCTTGCATGGGGAGGTGGTCATGGGTCAAATAAGAGGCCCCGTCATACGGGTAGGTTCAGTGGTACGTCGTCTGGAGGTAGAGATTCTTATGGTAGAGGCCATCCTCTGAGGCCCTCTCAGTCAGCTCTTCAGGTTTCTCATGGTACTTCAGGTGGTCGTGGTTCTCAGCCGCATTATTCTGACCAGCAGCTTCACAGTTCCCTATCAGCACCCATCAGTGTCCCACCACTTTAAAGTTTTCGGGGTGGATATTTAGGTTGATAGGGTCAGCAGTCTCAGCAGCCGAGGGCTTGTTACGATTTTGGTGACCCGAGTCACATTTTCAAAATTTGCCCTTGAGCTAAAGGTAGTTCCTAGTAGCAGGGTCCTCTCCCCATGATTCAGGCACCAGGTGATCCACATGCCCCCCAGCCAGCTAGAGGCGGGGGTAGAGGTCATAGAGGTGGAGGTAGAGATCATAGAGGTAGAGCTCAGACCGATAGAGTTAGAGGCCAGCCAGCAGCCGACCGTTCCAGAGATGTGGATCAGGGAGGTGGGGCCCGGCCCCGGTGTTATGCTCTTCTAGCCAGGCTAGAGGCTGAGTCTACAGATGCAGTTATTACAGGTACTATTCTGGTTTATGATAGGGATGCTTCAGTGCTATTTGACCCTGGGTCTACGTATTCATATGTGTCATCCTATTTTACACCATACTTCGTCATGCCTCGTAATGCTTTGGGTATTCTTGTTTATGTATCTACACCGGTGGGTGATTCTATAGTGGTCGACCGAATGCATCGTTCCTGTGTGGTAGTGTTTGAGGGTCTTGAGACCCGTGTTGATTTATTGCTCCTGGACATAGTGGATTTTGACGTTATATTAGGGATGGATTGGTTGTCCCCGTATCGTGCTATCTTGGATTGTCACACCAAGATAGTGACCTTGGCTTTTCCAGATTTGCCCCATTTGGAGTGGAGAGGGACCCCAGGGCATACCACCATCAGAGTTATTTCGTTTGTGAAGGCTCGACGCATGGTCGAGAAGGGGTGTTTAGCTTATCTGGCGTATGTTCGCCATTCCAACGTAGAGGTCCCTTCTATTTATTATGTTCCTATTATTTGGGAGTTCCCCGAGGTTTTCCTTTTAGACCTGTTGGGTATACCGCCCGACAGGGATATTAATTTTTTTATTGATCTAGCTCCGGCACTCAGCCCATTTCCATTTTGCCGTATCACATGGCCTCGCTAGAGTTAAAAGAGTAAAAGGATCAGTTGTAGGATTTTCTTGAGAAGGGTTTCATTAGACCCAACGTTTCGCCTTGGGGTGCGCCGATGTTATTTGTGAAGAAAAAGGATGGTTCGATGAGGATGTGCATTGATTACCTGCAATTGAACAAAGTGACGATAAAGAACAAGTATCCACTGCCGAGGATTGATGATTTGTTCGACCAGTTTCAGGGTGCGAAGGTGTTTTCAATGATAGACTTGAGATCTGGCTACCACCAACTGAGGATTAGGGCATCCGATGTCCCTAAGACAACATTCTGCACTCCGTATGGGCATTATGAGTTTTTGGTTATGTCATTTGGGTTTACCAATGCCTCAGCAACATTTATAGAGTTGATGAACCGAGTGTTCAGGCCTTATTTAGACTTGTTTGTGATAGTTTTCATTGATGATATTATGATATACTCTCGCAGCCAGGAGGAGCATGAGCAGCACCTCAGAGTGGTTCTTCAGACTTTGAAGGATAGTCAATTATATGCTAAGTTCTGGAAGTGTGAGTTCTGGTCGAGTTCATTTGCATTATTGAGTCACGTTGTATCAGTAGAGGGTATTCAGGTGGACCCGAAGAAGATTGAGGCGGTCAAGAACTAGCCTCAACCAGCATCAGCTACAGAGATTCGGAGTTTCTTGGGGTTAGCAGGCTACTACAGTAGGTTTGTGGAGGGGTTTTCATCTATTGTAGCCCTAATGACCAGATTGACCCCGAAGGGTTCCCCGTTCAGATGGTCGGATGAGTGTGAGGCGAGCTTTCAGAAGCTCAAGACAGCTCTGACCACGACACCGATATTGGTTTTGCCCACAGGTTCAGGGCCTTATACAATCTATTGTAATACTTCTTGAATTGGTCTTGGTGCAGTATTGATGCAGGATGGCAGAGTCATTGCCTATGCTTCGAGGCAGTTAAAGATAAGCGAGAAGAATTATTCGGTTCCTGATCTAGAGTTTGCAGCCATTGTTCATGCCTTGAAGATTTGGAGGCATTACCTATATGGTGTGATGTGTGAAGTGTACAATGATCATAAGAGTCTTCAATACTTGTTCAATCAAAAGAAGTTGAATTTGAGGCAAGGGAGGTGGTTGGAGTTATTGAAAGATTATAATGTTACTATCTTGTATCACCCGGGTAAGGCCAATGTGGTGGCCGATGCATTAAGTAGGTAGTTCTCCAGTATGGGTAGTCTTGCTTATATTCCGGTCAGAAAGAGACCGCTTGCTTTGGATGTTCAGGCCTTGGCTAATCGATTGGTTAGATTAGATATTTCTGAGCCTAGCCGAGTGTTAGCTTGCACGGTCACTCGTTCTTCATTATTGGAGCGTATATGTGATTGGTAGTTTGATGACCCCCATTTGTGTGTCCTTAGAGACACGATGCAACGTGGAGGTGCCGCGAAGGTGACCTTAGATAGAGATGGTGTTTTGAGATTGCAAGGGCGAGTTTGTGTGCCTAATGTCGATGGGATTCGAGAGTTGATCTTAGCGAAGGCCCATAGTTCCCGGTATTCTATTCACCCGGGCGCCGCGAAGATGTATCAGGACTTGCGGTAGAATTATTGCTGGTGTAGGCTGAAGAAGGATATTATTGCATATGTGGCTTGTTGTTGGAACTGTCAGCAGGTTAAGTAAGAGCATCAGAGGCCTGGTGGACTATTTCTGAGGATTGAGCTTCCAGAGTGAAAGTGGGAGAGGATTACTATGGATTTTGTTATTGTACTCCCGTTGACCTAGAAAAAGTTTGATGCGATTTGGGTCATTGTTGATAGGCTTACCAAGTCAGCGCATTTTGTTCCTGTTGCAACCACTTATTCATCCAAGAGGTTAGCTGAGATCTACATCAGAGAGATTGTTTGCCTTCATGGGGTGCCAGTATCTATCATCTCGGACTGGGGTATGCAGTTTACCTGGCGCTTCTGGAGAGAAGTTCAGCGAGAGTTGGGCACCCAGGTTGAGTTGAGCACAATGCTCCATCCTCAGACAGACGGACAGTCCGAACGGACTATCCAGATATTGCAGGATATGCTCTGAGCTTGTGTTATTGACTTTGGAGGTTCGTGGGATCAGTTCTTGCCTTTAGTGGAGTTTGTCTACAACAACAGCTACCAGTAGAGCATCCAGATGGCTCCTTATGAGGCTTTGTATGGTAGGCGGTGTCAGTCTCTGATTGGGTGGTTTGAGCGAAGAGAGTCTCGGTTGATAGGTGCGGATTTGGTTCAGGAGGCCTTGGATAAGGTTAAGATCATTCAGGATAGGCTTCGTTCGGCTTAGTCGCGGTAAAAAAGTTATGCAGATCGTAAGGTTCAGGATGTAGCTTTCATGGTTGGTGAGCGGGTCTTGCTCCGAGTGTCGACTATGAAGGGCGTGATGAGATTTAGTAAGAAGGGAAAGCTAAGTCCTAGGTTCATTGGGCCATTTGAGATCCTTGATAGTGTGGGACATGTGGCTTATAGACTTGCCTTGCCGCCTAGCTTGTCATCATTGCATCCAGTTTTTCATGTGTCCATGCTTCAGAGGTATCACGGCGATCCAACCCATGTGTTAGATTTCAACACTTTCCAGTTGGACAAGGACTTGTCTTATGAGGAGGAACCGGTAGCTATTCTAGATCGGCAGGTTCGTCAGTTGAGATCCAAGAGTTTTCCTTCGGTTCGTGTTCAGTGGAGAGGTCAGCCCCCTGAGGCATCGACCTGGGAGTCCGAGTTCGATATGCGGAGTCGTTATCCTCATCTTTTCCCCGACACAGGTACTTCTTTCTTTTGTCTGTTCGAGGACGAACTATTGTTTTAGAGGTGGAGAATGTGACAACCCAAAGGGGTCATCAATCGTTTTCCTACTCTTTATGTGCTTTTGAGGCCTTGAAAATGTCATTTAGGGTTACCTCAATTTGCGTGGGCAGTTCAGGCGCATAGCCAGAAGGTTTAAATATGAATTTTGTGTGAAAAATTCTAAATTTTGATATTGATATAAATAAATTTGACTTCGGTCGACATTTTGGGTAAACGGACCCGGACCCGTGATTTGGAGTTCCCGGAGGTTCCTTAGGAAAATATGGGACTTGTGTGTATGCCCGAAATCAAATTTCGAGGTTCGAAGCCCGAGAAATGAATTTGAGTAAAATTATTTTTAAAAAATTATTAATGAAAATGGAAATGAAATTTGATTAGAAGACTATGGTATCGGGCTCGTATTTTGGTTTCGACGCCTGGTATAAGTCTTATATATAGTTTAACCGCTTTCTATAAAGTTTGGTCGAAATCGCACGTCGTTAGACGTGTTTCGGACTATAAGTTCCGAGTTTAAAAGTTTATGAAGCTCGAAAGAAAATCATGTGTTTTGAGGCTTGATTCTATGTATATGATGTTATTTTGGCAATTTGATCGCACGAGTAAGTCCGTAGGATGTTTTTGAGGTTGTGTGTATGTTTGGGCTGGAGCCCCGAGGGCTCGGGTGAGATTTGGATAGGTGTCGAGTTGCATTTTGAACCTTTGAAAAATCTGGTATCCTTCAGTTCTGCAGGCTTCGCAAGCGAACTCGCAATTGCGAGCTTCCCATCGCAAATACGATCCTTCACCTGGGCGACAATCTTCGCAGATGCGAAGTAATTAATCGCAAATGCGATCCCTGCCCATGAACCCAGCCTTCGCAAATGCGAAGAATTCAATCGCAAATGCGATGCCCGCCTATAGCCTCCTCTTTTGCAATTGTGACAGTTTTTCTCGCAAATGCGAACCTTCCACTTTTCTTCAGAGTTCGCAAATGCGAACTAGTCCTCGCGTTTCCCAGATTTTGCAGGGTTCGCAATTGCAAACCCAAGTTCGCATTTCCCATATCAGAGACCTGCATTTTTTATACTTAGACGATTTTAAGCTTCATTTTTCACATTCTTTCAAACCCAAACACCCATAGGCGATTTTCCAAGAAATCTTTCTTCTCCAAACCATTTTTAAGCCAATTTTTACTTAATTCCTTCAATCTTTAACATCATTAAACATGTTTTCATCTTAAAATCAAGGATTTCCATGGGTGAAAATGGGGATTTTGGGTAGAACTTAGGTTTTCTTAATATTGGGGATTTGGACCTCAATTTGAGGTCTGATTTCAAAACTAATCATAGATATGGATTCGTGGGGGGATGAGTAACCAGGTTTTGGTTCGAACCTCGGGTTTTGACCACGTGGGCTAGGGGCATTTTTGGTCTTTTTGGGTAAAACTTTGGAGAATTCATTTTTATGCATTCAAATTGACTCAATTAGAATTTGTTGATGTATTTAAGTAATTTGTGATTAGATTCGAGTAGTTTTGTGGTGGATTGAGGAGTAAACCTATACTTGAGGCTTCATTTGAGTTGAAACATCGAGGTAAGTGTTTGATCTAACTTTGGCTTGAGGGAATAGGATTAGAGTATTGTTTACTAATTGCTAATTGTCGAGTATGGTGTATAGGCATGGTGACGAGTATCGATACACTTGTGTCTAGCATGACCGTGAGTCCGTATATTATATTTATTCCTATTTTGATGTGACTCTTCCTTGTAACTGATGATTTCTATAAAATGTGAAGAGTATGAGAAAGAATTATGATTTGTGAACTCGTTGGAGCGTTGGCTCGAATGATAAAGTGAATATTGAGTAAGAAATGAAAGAAAGAAAAAGAAATGTGATTATTCCCTTGCCGGGCTGTATTCGTATATTGACTATCTCCCTTGCCGGGATGTGAAAGTTATTGTTGTTTTTCCCTTGCCGGGATTTAACTGTTTACTTGTGTTTCCCTTGCCGGGACTTCTATTACTATTTGTCTATCCCCTCGCCCTATTGGTTGTGATTGTTGCTTGGATTAGGAAGAGTGATAAAGCACGAAGGTTGATGCCGTGCATGATTTGTGTTGAGAATATGTTAATGCACGAAGGAACATTTCGTTCCATGTTTTGATTATTAATGCACAAAGGAACATATTGTGCCATGTTTTGATTGGTAATGCACGAAGGAACATTCCGTACCATGTTTTGATTATTAATGCACGAAGGAACATTCCGTGCCCTGATTTGATTACTAATGCACGAAGGGTCATTCCGTGCCATGATATGAGTGTTTATGTGAGGAAAAACATGAAGGTTGATGTTGTGCACTTTATTTGATTGTTTTGGTGAGAACAAGGGTAAGAGTACGAAGGATGGTGCCGTGCAAATTGTTGAATTTCTACTCTCGTTGATATTGCACTTGTACATTTTCACCTTCTATCTGTTGATTTTTGTTATCCGGATTGCTGCACCCCCTATAGCATGTTTCCCTCCCTCTTGAGTTGATTAATTTTTGTATTCTCTTATATTGCATATATATATATATATATATATATATATATATATATATATATATATATATAT